>JAQGBW010000821.1:0-33318 GCA_034698625.1 Julus scanicus | reverse complement strand
GACCTCGACCTGGGAGCGAACCCAGCATCCTAGGATCGAGAGGCAAGCACGTAACCCACTCGACCATCGGCGTCGGCCGAGGTCCTCAACTGCTGAGAATCATGTTTACCTGTCATTAACAAGATCACGATCGGTTCCCAAAATGTATAAACTGTTCAAAAGTTTGTAACTCGCGACTTGGATGTCGTCAACTAGAAAACAGAAAATAATATTAATGTACAGTCAATTTATCAAAAATATGCAATTTTTATATTATACACAAATACAGTAAAATGTGGATCAAATTTAATCATTTGAACACTTTTTCAGAAATCTAAAAAAAACACCAAAAACTGGCTCCACAAAGTACACCTATATCTCGCTATACGGCCGCTCTTTATATGGCCTTCTTTAATTATGGCACTGTTTCAATTTACGGCCCACAATGCTTCGTTATACGGCCAAAAACAAGTGCTGTAATTTAAGAAAGTGGCCAAAAAATGTGATAAGTTATCCCAATTTGCACAAACAAGGTCGGATTTGGCTAACGACTTGTGGGTTTCACTTCGTTTAAGAAGGCAAAAAATGAAAATCACAATGCAGAAAAAATGGTATGGGTGTATCCACATTTTCCGGTTAAAAACAAAAGTTGTTCTTACGCAAGAGGTCGTTTCCATATTCGCAGTTTGCCAAATGATCGTAGAGGGCGGTAAGAATGGGCAAAAGCACCATCTGCACATAATTGATGGACGATGATGTTTTCATGGTAGTTCCTCGGATGTGATTGTAGCGCCCGTGTTTCAAGTTGGACACAGTTTGTAGTAAATCTTCGGCACAATTGTTGAAGAAAGTTAACATGGACGTGCGCACGAATTCCGGACAGCTTTTCACTATAGATCTGGCATCGAAAGCTCGCACCAGAACTTGAAGGCACCGTACCGTAATGCGGGCATCGCTTCCAAAGGCACTTATTTTGGCCCGCAATAACGCTGCCAATTTACAAAACAGGCTAAGAAATGAAAATAAAGCGTGTTTATGAACAACAATTTCAAGCAAACTTTGTCAACATGTCTTGATTTATTTTTTTACCTGGCAACCATTTCTTTTTCTTTTAAGGAGGCTGCTCCGGTGGTAGATGTGGCCGTAGCTGTGGCCGTAAAATAATTACGATGGGTTGAAAAGTATTTCTCCATTAGAGGAAGGACGACCTACAAAAGAAAACTTAATCAAGTTGCTAATCCAAAACACTTGTTTTTAGCTACCATAAAATGTGGATACTTTGGGCCAGTTTTTTTTTTTTTTTTTGGAATTCTGAAAAAGTGTTCAATAATTACGATCCGAAACTGAAAAGGTCACATGGAATCGACCCTCCTCTTTCCGAATATGACGTCATTTAAAATGTTCTGAAATTTTTAATATTGCTAAGTCACCCCCAATGACCCAAAGTAGTCTAAAGTAGGCCAAAACATGCTAATGTAATCACATTTTATGGTATCGTACCAATATTTCACTAAGTTATACCTTTCCAAAAAACTTGACATCCCTCGAAGAAGTCTTGAAGCTTGAATGCCGACTGAAATTGTTGCTCGGTTTCAACAGTTTCATGTTGAGTGAAGCCACATCCAAATACTGGAGCAGTTTTTCCAGTAAACTGTAAGCGAATCTCCGTTCCGTACTTCCGGCGATTGAACTCTGGTCTCCTTCACTGGCCTTGTTCATTCTGGAAGATCCTTTACCTTCAACACGACTGTACGAGTGCACACAAGACACACAAAGGGTAACGAATTTACGAAACAAAATGTTAATTTACGCAAGATTAAGGTTTTTTGCGTAACATATAATCACACGAATTAATAACAACGGAAACGTACGTTCGATCAAAACACAATACGGACAAGAGAAAAAAATACAATTTGTTTAGCGAGTAAAGATTAAAATGATTATTTGTGGAGGGAAAGACATTGTAAAATCTGACATGCTTTTACATTAAAATAAAATGGGTCCAAGAGGAATAATGAATACAATAGGAGTGGAGTTCATGGAAACGTATGCGAAGGTGTGAACAATATGGACTGAAAGTGTGACTGATATGGTAACTTCCCCAGATTATTTAAACTTGGTATAAAACGGAATTAAATTTATGATACAGATAATTAATTGCAATTCTGATCAATTTAACCTCGAATAAAACAAATAATACGAGTCACATAAGATATAAAATTTTATCATAACTATTTGTACCCAGATATGCAAGCACAGAACCCGTATTATGGAGAAACATTCAAATAAAATTAAATTATTAATTAAGGAGGAAAAGAAAATATCAAAAAACACACATTCTTCAAACCTAGAAAAGTTAAACTTACCTGTAAACTTTGTATCCTTGAAATTGGAGATATTTTAACAATTCCTGGGTCCTCTCGCGGTTTTTACGCTTTTCTTTGTCAGTAAGCAGATCGTAAGGTACCAGTTGAGGATGAATACCACCACCTAAAAAACAACATCAAATGACATAAGAAATATTATTAAATAACAAAAAAAAAAAACATGTTGGAAAAAAAACTAAATATACAGACCCACTGCATCCAATTCTTCTTTCTTTTTCTTGGCCCATGTATCGTGTGCATTTTCAGCCAGTCTTTCAGACATATTCTAAAAAAAAAAAACAACGCCAATTAAATTGTCGCAATTGAATTGTTGCGAATTGTCGCAAAAAGAATGCATAATTTTTATTTTGGCCCACCTGCATTTCTCTGCTTAGGGTTAAGTTGGACATATCCACAGGACGTGGGTGATAACCATGAGGTGAGAGTTCAGGCTAAATGATACATGATAAATCATGAAAATCCAAATAATATCATTGATATACCACACGAGTCACTTTAAATTACTTACGATGCTAGATTTTGAACCACCTCTCTTCAGTTGTGGCTTAACTGATCGTGTGGTCTCTGATTCGACCAAATCAATGTTCCAGCCAAGAGCCAAAAGGGCCCTAAGTGAATCCCTAATAGGATCCTTGTAATGCTCTCGTTCCTTTTGAAATAAAAAAGAATGGGGAATTGTTATAAATCATACAAAAAGCAATTAATCAATTAACCTCTATTTGAACACTTAGCTAGCCAATAAATTAAACCACTTACCCAATCTCCGAGAAGGTGATACGGTTTTAGCCTGGGGTGAGATTTCTTGTCTCTGTCCCAGAAATCTCCGAATCCCCAACCGTTTTCAAACTGAATTCAAATTAAATTTTTAAATTATAAATAAATGTAATAATATAATGAAAAAACAAACCCTTCCCTATCCATGAGTTATTAAAATACTAACCTTGCGATTGGCCCAAGCATCGTGATAATGCTCGGCAAACTTTTGAACCAAATTGGTCAAATCTTGATTCAGATTAGTGCTGTTAAAGCAAATAAAAAAAATATACATTATAATCTTACATATTCTTTGAAAATGTGAAAATTTTGATATAACATTCCCATATGGAAATAATTTAAAGTAGGCTGCATGGAAAGGATGTTCTCTCTGCATTACATAAGTGCTTGCAGTGATTGCCTATGTTCAGAAATCTAAATTATCATAAATTTCGAAAAAAGGCATTATTGTTAGATAAATTTGGATATGGAATAACCCTATACCTCGCTATACGGCCGCTCTTTATACGGACTTTCGCTATAACGGCCTTTTTTAATTATGGCACTTTTTCGATTTACGGCCCACAATGTTTCGTTATACAGTTAAAAAAAAAAGATGCTGTAATTAAAAAAAGTGGCCAAAAATGTGATAAATTACCACAATTTGCACAAACAAGGTCGGATTTGACTAAGAATAAAATAACTTATGGGTTTATAAGAAGGGGGAAAAAAATGAAAATCGCTATACGGCCAAGTTTTCCGGAACGTATCTAGGCCGTAAAGCGAGGTATGGGTGTACCTGGAAACCGAAATTACGATATTTAAATACTTAATCTAACAAATACTAACAAATATTGATATAAAAGTTAAATTTTGATAATAATTTGAAGTGGGTTGCATGTAAGTATTGTTTTCTCTGCATTACTTTAGAGCTTTCAGTGATTGCCTATGTACAAAATTATCGTACTTAAGCTTTAAGAAAATTATATAAGTTTGAAAATTTAAAAATTTATAAATAAGATTTTGATATAATTTCAAAAGTAACAAAAACTGATATTACTGTCCAATCTATAAATTGTTTTATCAGTAAAAAAAATGTGTGGCGTTGTTTTCTGTGCAATACATATGTGCATTCAGTGATTGCCTACCAACAGAAACCTCTATCATATAACTATGAAATTAAAATAATGAGGACGTTTTTACACTTATCAATTAATAATTATCATACTTATCAATGACGACCGGTTGAGGATTGTATGGACCGTCAGTAGCAGTCGGTTGTTTATACCATTCGTCTTCCAAGCTAGTGGTCAACGAATAGTCCGGCGGCAAAGCGCAACCAATGGCAGTCAAGCAAGGAAGTGCTTTTCCAAATAGCTCTGGATCATATTCCTGAGAAAATACAACAAAAATTTAACTACAAATGGCGGAAAAAGCCCTATTGAAATTCGCTTAAGACCCCAAAGTCCCAAATCAGGCCAATGCAGGCTAAAATATCCACGTGTTACGGTAGTCAAGACACTTACCATTTTGGACAATGAATCAAAAATGTTGGTAAAAAGCATCATTGTCAGTCTTTTTTCCTCTTCGCTGGATGATCCGTATGCACCTTGACCCCCGGCAGTGCCGTAGTAGCGACCGCAACGCTCATAGTGCAAAGTCAGAAGCTAAATAATGTGATATGAGAATAATTAGATAAAGAAAAATAATTAAAGCATATGGGGGATAGACTGTTGTGTCTTATGTGCATTATAATGTGATCTAGGGCTAATCGAAAATAATCGAAAATCCACCGGAAAATAATCTGTCTTTTATATTGCTGATGAAGTTTGGTTATAAAACATGTTGTAACAAAACCTAACACCCCTTGACTACAAGTTACTCATTCTCGTTACTCAAATGTATTAAATGTGACTAAATTACTTAAAAGTATTTCTATTCATACTCGATTACATCGGTACTCATAATTTCGGATTACTTATATGCTCGAGGGCATTTGTAAGCACTTATTGTGAGTAGTTGCATTTTTGTAACGTTTTGTACGTTTTGAGTACATTCGATTACTCTTTGTACTCAGTACTCAAATTTATTCAATTACTACACAATACTGAAATTTGTATTTTTGTGAAAATCACTCGCAAACAACATATTACAACAAATCCTTCAGATACAAAAATTTAGCGCAGTACTCAGCTTTATTTTTCTAAAAAAAATACAACTACGCCTTTCCC
Source organism: Julus scanicus (assembly GCA_034698625.1). Classification (NCBI taxonomy): domain Eukaryota; kingdom Metazoa; phylum Arthropoda; class Diplopoda; order Julida; family Julidae; genus Julus; species Julus scanicus. The sequence goes on along the minus strand of JAQGBW010000821.1, from coordinate 27,968 downwards.
AAAGTAGTTCTACGTGTACTTATCGAGGGTAAACTCATGCGGTACTCGCATGCAGGTTGCCGATAATGAAATTGTCTAATTAACACACTAATTTACCACAGTCATTCGCATCCAATACTTAGAGCATTCTCCGTCAGATTAACACAGCCTACCTTCAACCTGGCCTAAGTTTGAGGCATGAAATGGAAGACAATTGGATGCACAAAAAGAGTCAAGGGCACATTTTTTGTGGTAGTGAGGCCCTTACTACACCCTTAATATTCTTTAATAACGGAAATTCACCAATTCACCCTCACAAACTCACCCTCAAAGCCACTGTTGTATATTCTGTCAATTTGGAGACGTCTACAGTGAGTTTGCGAAGCAAGCGCAGAAGCATACTTGGCTGCATTTCCCTGTGGGATACGAGTACATTGTATTAGTATAAACTTCTACGAATGCCGTAAAATGTGGATTACCAGTTTTTGGTGCTTTTTTGAAAATCAGAAAAAGTGTTCAATAATTAGGACCAGAACAACAGTTGCAACAGGACAAAACGATGACTGGCCCAAAGTTACCCTCACTGTCCCAAAGCAGTTTAAAGTATCCACATTTTACGTTATTTTTTTTAAAAAAAATTCACCCTATCTTTTCGGTTACCTGGTTAGCGCCACCAAAAAATCTGAAACGGCTTCTCGCTGTCCTTTGGTCAAGAGTTTGAGTTTGGAGAGCCTGTAAACAGTGTGCAGCGTTGCATCCAGTAGATTACTGTAATTATCGGCATCGGCAAAAAACTTACAGTTGGTTATGAGCAGTGGCAAGATTGAATTGCCGATGTAGCGGTTAAGAGCCAGTGCCATGTCACTTTCTACGCCTTCGGGCTAAAAAATAAAGACAAATCAGTTCATTAATACCTGCACAATTTTCTGCATTTGTATATATGCATAATAAACTTCACAATCACTGTGAATTCCTAAACACGATCTCACCTTCTCGAGCATGGTGGCAGCCCTGAGATCAGGCAAGAAGGCATCTTCCAACAGTCGGAAGAAAGTGTCGCGACACTCCATGCCGTAGACGCGCTCCAAAAACAGGACAACGGACTGCTTGTGAGATGGCAGCAAGCCGGGTGGGAGGTCACTCTTGGGCTCAGCACCTTCAAGAATTCAGTTTGATTTACCAACAAAAAAGTCACATTTAAACAAAATAATAGTTGAATCGATGCCGAAACACGCTTACCATCAGTCGGTGGAATTGTTTGCAATGAGAACGGCAAACTTAAGACACCCTCCAAGTCCTCCAACGGCACAAGAGAGCGCAGAATTGCACGGGCTCGCAACGACTCGTTCTTTCCCTAAAAGCAAAATGATAAAAATGATGTCTGTTAGGTTTATTTTAATTGCAATGCATTATATATGTTATGCAGATGACTTGTTGTGACGTTTTTGGCAGTTGCCACCTCGTGCTAGTGTTCCAAATTGGAAAAAATAGAATAAGTTAGAAATGGAACAGTTTAGAAATAGAACGGGATTATTAGATTTGAACGAATGTTGTCAATGGAGTAAGGACTTGCAGATTGTTATTAAATAAAGTTATTAGTTGAAATTTTTATCAAGGGATAAACTACAGTTTATTTCTACAAGTATAGCTGTTCTGTATCTCACCTGTGCAATCGTAGTTGCATCAGGGGCACATCGACCAAGAAGGTCCACCAAAGTGCAGTAAAAATTCAAGATGGCAGCTCCCATGTCGATGTAATCTTCATCTTCGTCCGAAGTAGGCAGCGGATGATCGCACTGAATATTAGCGGCAACACATTCGGCTTGGTTGTTCTTAAAGTGGGCAACGCGTTCCGACATTTTGTTGGCCTCTATTATAGCTCTAAGCAGACCTTCGCCTTCACCTCTCAAAGCGGGTCCCAGACATTCGGGACGACGAATCAGAAGTCGAATCACGAGATTGGCATTTTCTTCCACACTTTCACCTGCAGAAGACAGAATTGTAGCCGCGACAAACATTGCGATAATTCAAAAATAAAAACAAGTAACAAAAACACTTGCCGTTGACCCACACGCAGAACCGTAAGAAATCCAAATAGCGTTCCCCTTCGACCGGATCCCAACCGATATCCGGATACCCCTTCTCCAATAACTCCTGATTGAATTGTAGGCCACAACGGGACAAATAAATTGCAATTTTCTCCAAATAGTGTTCACGAAGTGCTAAAGCCAGCTCATTGTTGTCCATCAATGAGGAATAGGCCACGTCCAGAGGCGTCGAGCCACGTAGCGACGGGCGAGCTACGTAAGAAAAATAAAAGAAGGTTTATATGGTCCTCGTATTTACCTTAGAAAAAATTCGTTTTTATCATAGAAAAATTGCGCTTTTGCTATAAAAAAAAATGCGTTTTTGCCATAGAAAATTTGCGTTTTTTCCACACAAAAATTGCGTTTTTCATTTTTCATGACAATTCCAAAAGGTAATTTTCAACATTTAAAATTTTGTTGACACACATTTCGGAGGCCTGTACCCCTAAAAATCCCGGGCCCGGGGTATTTCCCTCCCCCCCCCCTCCCTCTCGTCAGGCCTGCCCCAAAATATCTACATTTTACGGTATAGTGAACACCAATTGTAACACTGAGTACTTACACAGCAAAATGTTACTGTTATCCAGCAAAAAGCTAAGATGGTCAAACATTGCTTTTTGGTTTTGTCGACCAGTGCGACAAAAGTAGCACAGAAATCGGCAGCAGGCAACCACCATTTCATGCGACGTGTCCTGAAATTGAATCGCAAGACTATTTAACATACGGAAAAACAAGCATTTTATAAACAAAGAATTGGCTAAAAATCCCCGATTATTATCCAAAAAATTGACCTTTTCTTTGATTTCTTCGGCGGCTTGACCGGGACTAGAAGCAGCGGCAGTTGCAGCCGCTGTTTGTATATCCGACTGAGTTTGTGCCCTACGTCCCAAAGTGTTCATCATGATGTCCATGACATTCTTGTGCATTCTTAATATGCGAATCAGATCAGGATGTTGGAAGAACACTTTGTTGTTAACCAAAATCCTGTTCAAGAAAAATTGATAGAAAAACGGCGTTATTTTGAGTAAAATCACGCAAATTGAAAATTTATTTCCGTAACGTACCATAGACTGTCCCTCATGATTTCTTCTTCTTCAGGTCCCATCTGAACTGGGAGCAAGGCCCTAACCCTACCAAGATGTCGCAAAAGCAAGACGATGTCCTCCTGCGATTTGTTGTTTATAACGTACGTCTGTTCGATGGCACGCATTAACTACGTAAAATTATAGGCTAAGTTAGTAAAAAAAACTAGATAAGAGTAAATCTGAAACTGACCCAAATTTGAATTTCTGTAATTTATCCAAAGTATCCATATTTTACGGTAATACGGTTGTAGATCAGACATCGATGTTTTTACTTACGCAGTCTATGCCACTGTATTGTCGATTCAGAAGACCAAACATTTCTCGAACCAGAGTGTTATTTTCGATTTCAGATTCTTCGGCCCATTTGACAATTGTTTGAATCAGTGCTTTGCAGAAGATTGCTAGAGGAAAAAAAGACATGTTTTTATTTTTTACAACAGGAAATCATTTTTATAAAATCCTACGTGCGATGCCAGAAAAAAAAAACAGTTACCTTCAGGGTTTAATTTCGTCTCTTCTTCCCCACTTTTATTTTCTTCTTCATTTTTCTTCACCAAACTGATAATTTTTTTGAGTCCCAAACTCCATTTTTTTGGCGGTTGTTCCTCTTTGGGCTTCTGCTCTTCGGCGGCTCCCTCTTCTGCTTTTTCCTCTCGTTTGTCAACCACTTTCACGATAATTTCATCATGAAACGACTGAAGGGCTTCTCTAAGTTCGTCATTGCATGGGCAATTGTCGGATTGCTCCTCCTCGACGTTTTTGAAGGAAAGTATGGCGTTCATCTGCAAAGCAAACAAATTATTAGCCGGAAAACTGACTTTAAAATGTAAGTTTTCATTGTAGAAAATAATGATGTACCAACCTGTTCCTTGGGAGGACAACGAAATTCCCTCGTCTTTTTAGCAGCTACGGCGGAAGGCAAATCGGACTGCTTAATTTCAATGTACCTACGCAATTGATCCTGCATAAAAATAATACCGATAAGCACGATAAAATTAAGATCCCAATAACAAAGGTGCTTTTCTAATTTAAGAGAAAATCCTGGCGAGAAACTCTCGAGATGTTCTCGATAGCAGAACTGCACCTAGAGTTACAACTCAAATGGATAACCATCTTAGAGTAGCCATGAAAAAGTAACTCTCGAGAGTTAATCTTACATGGAAATGCCCCTTTATAAAGACGATGAGAGTTACTTTATAAAATTTATATTATTATTATATTTGCTTGGACTTAATAAACTGAATAAAATTACTTACAGTTTGCACTTCACCGACATAATCGTTTGAAAACGAAACTATGTATTCGACGCGATGACGAAGTTGAAGATCGCAAAGATGATGTAACAAATAGCACATTTGCAATTTGATCCCCTCGTCTAAACTCATTTGTAGCAAACCTTTTCTGTTCTCGTCTTTTCCTGAATAATAGAAAAAAGTAAGACACATTTTTTCAAACAGTAAAATGAAAAGTGCTGCGGCTAACGTTTTCACGAACCGGGATCGAAGTTTTCGTCGAATGTAATCGGATCAATGAGGATGAGCAGCTTTTCAAAATCCAAATCTTCCACTAAGCCAATCAGTAACAATTTGTCCACCAGCTTCAAAAGAGGGCTGAAAACAATTAAATGATAATGAAATAAAGAAGAAAGAACAAAAGAATGACCCATCTTAGAAAAGACGCTTACACAAAGAGGTTTTCATTGTTTCCTCCCACTGGATCACGGTTATTCAGAGTTCCGATCTTCACGGCCTCATTTAAGGCCATCATCACGAATTCTTTAAGGGCATCGACCGGGAAAAAAGGTGAACTAAGTCCCTTGATGGTCTCAATCTTTTCTCTAAATTAATAAAATAACTCAAAATATAACGGGCATTCCTCTCGATTTCGGAGTAAAAGTACGGATCAAGCAAGATCCAGATTATTCTTACTGTGTTTCGGACATGGAAATGCCCAATCGGATGGACACAGAGTCCAAGGACTTCAAACTGTGAGCCATAGTTCCATCCTCGTACATGTCCTTTAACTCCGGACTCAAAGGGATTATGAACTCGTTCTGGGTGAGCATTCTATAAAATTAAAAACTTTAGTGAACATATTTGAAGACCAAGTCCGCTACGCAGGGACGCCGAGAGGCCGGGCACGAGGTAAGGGAGGAGGGCAAGGCCAAATATGTCATCACATTTGGGAGGGGTAATAAATGGTCCTCGTTTTTGCCTTAGAAAAATTGCGTTTTTACCAAAGAAAATTTGCGTTTTTAACGTAGAAAAATTGCGTTTTTGCCAACGAAAAATTGCCCTTTTATACCTTAGAAAAATTGGGTTTTAACGAAAAAAAAATTGCATTTCTACCAAAGAACAATTGCATTATTCAGTTTTCATGACCATTCCAAAAAGTCATTTTCAACATTTAAATTTTTTTTAACATGCACATATTCCGGTGGCCTGGGCCCCTAAAAATCCCGGGCCTGGGGTATTTTCCCCCTCCCTCTCGTCAGGCCTGCCGCTACTTGTCTATATCGGAAGTTATCATACCTCGCATACGCGTGGGATTCCAGGTGAATGGCAATAAGTAGATCACAAAATCCAGTACGAAGAGGTCCTGACATATATTCGCTTTGGATGGCATACATCAGTTGAATTTGATCCACATGATGGCATAACATATGGGCCGCACGGTAATTCCCTTGAAAACACACAGCTCCGTACAATGCCAGGGTATGGGCATGAAAACTGAGTAGAATAACGTGAAAACATGAATATTTGAGCAGTCGATCTGGAGTTCGTCTTAATGACGTCCCAATGAATCTTTTACGAGGTCCAACCTGAGCAGTTTTTCATGTTCGATGAGTTCCAAGATATCGATGCAACGGTCCTCTTCCGGAATATGCAGTGCCAGCATGGACACCGCATCCTCGCAGTACATGCTCCAGCCGCGGATGTCGGACAGCTTAAGAGAGTGGACTTTTAGAGAAAGATTGGGAACTCTGGCCCATTGGAACTTACGTAACACTTGCACTTTGAGCCTCGGAGGAAACTACGGAGGGAAAAAAAACACATGGTATTAGCGGTTTGAACTTTAAGTACACCTATATCTCGTTATACGGCAGCTCTTTATACGGCCTTTTTTAATTATGGCACTGTTTCGATTTACGGCCCACAATGTTTCGTTATACGGCCAAAAAAAACTGCTGTAATAAGTTACCCCAATTTGCATAAGCAAGGTCGGAATTGGCTAACAATAAAACAACTCATGGGTTTCATTTCGTTAACGAAGGAAAAAAAAAAGAAAATCACAATGCAGAAATAATTGATTCGTTATACGGCTTTTAAGCTTTAGGGCCAACTTTTACGGAAAATATATCTAGGCCGTAAAGCGAGGTATGGGTGTTCAATAAAACTGAATAAGTTTTTCAATGGACCAGCGTTTTCGAACTTCTTAATCGGAAAAACATAATTTCACATCAATTCAGGAAAAAAAACAAATCACACAAGTCTGACCTGTGGAACAAGATGTTTCTCCGAACTTTGGAGAACGGCTGCCGATAAGGGCAGTGTGGTTCTCGTTCTTCCCAGTTCCAGTTGCAACATTTCCTTGCTGGTGGCCTCCACAAAGATAGCCGGAAACAGTTTGGTGTTCGGTTCCATCTATGAAAAGAATTGAAATTCAAATTACGTCGTCCGTGAAGTGAATATGAGCAGATTATAAAAAAAAGATTTAAAAAAGTACATACTTTGAATTTGTGTTTAGTTTCTTTGCCTTCGCAGGTAAAGGTGATCATGCCGGTTGACGTGTCAATGAAGCAGCCGATAAAACATCCTTGAGATGCTCTGGAACCACTTTCCGTTTGACTGACTTCGCCGTGGATCTCTCCGGCACACACCATGTAGCAGCTTTGTCGTTCACAGCTATCAACAAATAAAAAAAATATTTCAGGACATATATTTCAAATTATTACAATTACGGAAGAAAAAAACGGTAGCAGGCAGTTTCAACTAAATTTATTCAACTAAAATGGTACAACTGAAGGATTTGCAACTATGAAATGTTCAACTAAACAGATTTTAAAATAGGTTTATTAAATTAAACATCAATCAGCTGGTTTTTATTCTTCTGAGTTAGGTTAGGTTAGTTAACATTTTTTAGTTGTAAATATAAATTTATAAAAATGTTGGTGTAAATCATTAGTTGAACCAAATTTAGGTATTTTTTTTAGTTGTAAAACTTTAGTGGAATTTTTTTTTTTGAAGAAATTTAGTTGAAATTGCATGACTCCATTAAAATTCTGGAAAAAAACATGTCCATACACGCGGGTACATTAAAACCAGTGAACAATCTATGAATATAGCTAACATTTTATAAAAAACATATATAAATACCTTTCTTTGACAGTGTCATCCGCATTGTATCCCAACACGGTGACCCGACGGACTTTTTGGGGGTCGAAGGACTTATCCTGCGTCTGGTGGTACTGCGTGGTGACCCATCCGACAAAGACGTGATTCGGATCTTGACCAGGAAAAATCCTCACTCCGTAGTAGTATTCGTCCACCAAATCGAGCGATCCTTGATCAAGATAGTCGCCTCCATCGGCCCCATCGATGGATTCCATGCTATAAACTTTCTGGGAAGTTCCGGCCCTGTCCGGCACCTTCGGAGGAACCACTTTCAAATTGCTTCTCGAGAGACGGATGGACGAGTTGCGAACGGACAACAAATTACTGGACGAAAGCGGTTTGTTCCTCTCTTGAGGAAGATCGAGAGTAGTTGGCGATGGTTTTCCGCCCCTTTCTGGAGTGGCTTCCTTCTTAAGTCTGTCACCGCTGCTACTTTCGCGGTTCTTACGTCCGAAGAAGCGAAACGGTGATTTGGCCCGCTTTTTCTTGCCGTCCGTTTCATCTCCTTGAGGGGCTGGAGTTTTCTCTTTGTTTTTGTTAACGTTCAGCTCACTACTAGCAGATCGCAATCTACCTAAAATGACAAACGGACAACTGTTACTAAATATTTTAACTAAAATTCAACAACGGCGCCCTGCACGGTAGCAAATACGTGTGCCGTGATTCCCATAAAGGTGTTATGGTTGTGCCGCAGGCGCTTGTAAGAGGATTAAAGATTTATCCCTCTATAATCTGCATCAGTGTTTATAGAAAATATCATAGGGGTGATCCATAAATTATGTCACACTTTTTTGTCTCTTTTTAAACCCCCCCCCCCTTCACAATTGTCACAAATTTGACTACACCCCATCCATAATGATGTCACTACCCGTTGATAACACTTCTCCTCCCCCCCCAATTATGTTTTAATAATTCTATATTCTTTTATAATTTTATCGGGAAGAAAGTTTTAAGTCACTACAGGATCCAAATCTTTTTTCCCGACTGCTATTCAAAATTTCAAATGTTAAAAAAATAAAATAAAATTGTACCGCATATTTTTTAACGTTTGAAATAAAATTTGATTGTGTGATGTCACATTACTGAACCACCCCCCACCCCTTGGTCACAACTGTCACAAAAAACAAACAACCCACCCACCCCCTAGGTGAGACAATTTTTTAATGGCCCCATAATGGCCTTTGACAATATATCCACCCGGTAAGGTATAACTTGCCTGGTTCAGGAGCCCCATTGGGCAGAATTCCACCAGGTTGACCTAGGTCAAACGACTGTGTCTTGATGAGGGATTTCCTACTGGGCACCTTCGGTATCTTTGGTTCTAGCAAGTGAGAAGAACTTGGAGGAGGAGACGGCGACGTTGGGTCCTCACCTTCCGCATCATCTGCCGAGTAACCTCTCTGCAGATCTAGCGTAAGAAACAAACCAGGAATTGACAAACTATCCAAATTGAAACTTAAAAAGCGATCGAATAAATGAAAACTAACCTTTTATGTCAGACATACTGAAGCCACTTTTGAGCATAGATTGCTCCAAGTGAGCCGGAGCACGTCGAGCTTGAGCTTCGGCTTCCAGTCGAGCGCGTCTTTGTCTGGCGCGGATTTCTTGCCATCGTCTTTGTCGTTCTTGTTCACTAAATACGATAACAAAATTTAATTCGTGATGTGGACTTACTACAGTGGAGGCTCAAACTTTTTATAAACTACAATATGGATACTTTAGCCTGTTTTGGGCCGATTTGGGACATTGGGCTACATGCAGTAACGATGGTTGGGCCAGTCATCGGGGTTTTAATGGGGCTTTTTCAGTCAGTTATTGATTCACACTCTTCAGTCATAAACAGGCTCCCAAAGTATTGGCTTAACTATAAATTGGGATATCTATAGTACTTACTCGATGAAGCTATCGTTGCACGTAACTGGCAAACTTAGTCTCAGAAATTCCCAACTTGCTTTTTCCATGGTCTCGAAAGTTTTATGAGAAATCTTGAGTGCTGGTGGAGCATCGCCTCTGTAATCAAATTGCAAATATTTCACGTGTAAATATCACGAAAAAAAACACGTCCGATGCCACATTTAATTATTTTCGTTTTACCCGGCTGAAATTCGAGTGACTTCGATGCCGCTGTCCGAATCATCCGTGTTTTCAAACATGGGAAGATCTTTTGTACACCAGAAAGTCATGGAACGATTCATGTTTCTGTTGGGGAAAAAACGTGCTAAAATTATGTGTTTACATGTACAAATAAACATGTTTACATGTGTAGCCATATAATTGTATATGATTATACATGATCGTGCGAGCACGTGTGACCAACCACGAACTTGTTTGCCCATGTCGTCATATATGTACAGTATACACCTAAACTTTACATGTACAAACATGTACATGTAGAGTATGTATGTATTCATGTACATGCACATGTAGAATAAATACAATTTTCAATGGAAGAACACCAAAGGGCCTTACACACAAAATGGCTGGTAGCCTTCCTGCAATCCACACGTGGTAAAATATCTCAGGGAGTTGATGTCCTAAATATGATATAAGAAATTAAAATCATGACGCAATCCGGAAGTGAATAAAAGTAGATATGTGGAGATATGGATTTACCTGGCCAAGAATCAATCGAGCCCTTTGACCAGTCCCCAAAGTAAGAGCAGGTACAAATCCTTGAAAACCAAAAAAAAAATCAATTCATTTTCACACAAAAAATCTATGGTATTTGGACCTAATTTTCAGTTCAATTCAGTCCAAATTTCAATTTTAAGGGGTCTTGGGTCCTTACCTTCACCCAGAGGAATTTCCGAAAATGCCGTTTCTCCACCCATGGCTTCCATCATAAGTTCACCATTTAGTGAAAAACCTAAAAATAATCACCAGAAAACTGCTGAACATGTACTACTTTTGAATCAAAGAAATATATATAAAATTATAAATCACATTAAATTTGTAAATTTTGAAATATGGGGTTAAACAATATTTTAAAAACAATTACAAAAATGTAATTGCTAGCCCAGATATAATAAAATGTGCCATCTTATATCGTGGTTATTTGCCATGAAATTGCACATATTGTTATTATTAGGTAGGGGATAGTGGGGAGCATTGAGACATGGGGTAAAATGAGACATCCCACACCAAGTTGTCAAATTTTATTTTTGACAGCGAATTTGGCGTCATTAAATGTTGATATGTAGCCGCTTAGCTAAACCATACATCCTTACAATTTTAGATCAAAAAATGTTTTAATAACAAATGTCTCAATGCTCCCCATGCTCTCCCCAATAGGTAAAAAAGCAAATGTATCAAAATGTGGCTTTAAATTCGTGCAATTTCCATGCATAGCATTATATAAAAAATATGCCATTGCAAAAATAAAAAAAAGATAAAAAAAAGATAAAAAAATCCAAAACCAGATAAAAAGGGAAAAAAGCAAGCAAACATGCGACAATTTGCGATGATCGCGAGAAAATCCATATTTTCATCAATTCTAAGACGCACTTTCCCCCCAAAGAAACATATGTAAAACGAAGTGAGTCTTAGAATTGATGTAATATGGTATTTAATTTTAAACTTATGTGGGGAAAATTTTTCAGATATTTGGAAACATTTTTAGTAGAACTTTGAATAATCCTTTCATTAAACAGTAGTTCAAATTTATAAATTTTATTTTAAATAAATGGATAACCATCTGAGAGTAGCTCTCGAGAAGAACTCACGAAAGTCAACTCAAATGGACAACCAACTGAAAGTAGCCCTCGCGAGTAACTCTCGAGAGTCAATCTCAAACAGACAACTATTTGAAAGTAACCCTCGAGAGTAATTCATGAGAGTCAATCTCAAATGGACAACCATCTGAAATTAGCCCTCGAGAGTAATCTCAATTCCATCTGAAAGTAGTCTACGAGAGTCAATCTCAAATTCTCAATAACAACTATATGAAAGTAGCCTTCGAGAGTAACTCCCGAGAGTCAATCTCAAATAGACAACCATCTGAAATTAGCCCTCGAGAGTAATCTCAATTAGACAACCACTTGAGAGTAGCCCTCGAGAGTAATCTCAATTCCATCTGAAAGTAGCCTTCAAAAGTAACTCAAGAGTCAATCTCAAATAGACAACTATTTGAGAGTAGCCCACGAGAGTAAATCTCAAATGGACAAACATTTATAAGTAGTCCACAAGAGTCAATCTCAATTGGACCTGAGATAGCTCTCGAGAGTAACTCTCAGTACGCCTCAGTAGCTATATTGGCGATATCTTTCTAAAAAAAATTGTAAACTTTTCAAACCTAAATATCCAAAACTATTTCTTCTAACAAATACATACAAATTTCAAATTTATTTTCAAATCTAAAACAGGATGAACTAATGAAGAGGCCCTTTTCTAAGATGAAATCAAGTTAGTATATCTCACTTACTGATAGTGCAGTCATTTAAATCTAGAAAGGCTCCGACCACATCATTTATTTGCCACTGTTTGCCATAAACCTCGGCACCACCTCCAAAATATTTGCACTCCTTCAAATTTCAGAAATAAAACAGATATTGCGATTTAATGGCAATGCGGCGTGTGATCTCTCACTCGACTGCCAGTTTAACAGTTTCATAAAGGTCTTAAAAAATCATATCTACTTCCGGTTCAACGAACCATTGGCCGAACATTTAGGATTGGGGAAAAAACAAAACATTTAGGATCCGCAAAATCACAAAATTATTTGTTATAATACACAGAACATCAATCACAAACTACAAGCACCTGTTAGTTTAACCGCTAGTATTGCCAAAAGTCTTATGTGTTTTTATCACAACAACTTTGTGCCATTCATCAGTTTGCCCATTTGGAATGTCGGGTTTCGATGGGGCTTTTTCAGCCATTTGTAGATCCACACTTTTCAGTCATATTCCGGTGACTTACCAATATTATAAATTCATCATATTTTAAATGACGGTCATTTTTATTGTGACGCCTGTTTTTGTGATTCCCAAATGCTCTAACTTTTATTTGTGTGAATATAAAACATTAAAATAAAATTACAAGCTACTAAAGTCGAAAACCAGACACGAGTAATTTGGGACTGACCGAAACTTGAATTTGTACAATTTTTATCTAATTTTCTTTGGAATTTTCTAATTATTTAACTCGAAAAGGACTCTTGAAAAAAATTCCTTGAAAAGGACCCTTGCAAAAAGGCGAACTTGTATTAGGGTAAAACAGACCCCAAAATTTCGCACACGTCTATAGTTTAAACAGTTAATTGGGGCCATTGTCATATACTGCCCCAGTTTTAAAAATGACCCTTCTAATTGGCTGGACCTATGGCAATGGGGCTTTTAGAAGTGCTGGAGAAAAAAGAAGGTTTTAACTGAAATTTGATCTTGCAGTCTATCTTGGGAGGCATTTGTGCCCATTTCACAAAATACACTCAACTTGTAGACCTTTTCAGAGCTTCCTGAACCTACTGCGCATGTGCACCATATGCAGGCCAAATGCAAATAATCCAACTGCCAGAGTGAAAAGTTCGTTTGAGTGCCCCTAGTATTTGTGTGAAACCTTAATTTTACATGAAATTTAGCAATTCTAGCAATTACAAACATCACGAAACATATATTAGAATTTTCAAATAATTTCATTCAGTGCTATATTGTGCAAATTGTCATGCGTATTGTGATAAAGCAGGTGTTAAAAGTTACAAGACAGCACATTTTCTAATAGATTCTCAGATGGTTGTCTAGAGGGTAAAACACGTCTAAAAACAAGCGGTAAATCAAACTACGACACTAAGTTTTCAAACGTTTCCAGAGAAAAAGTACCAATTTTTTAGTTAAGCAATACGCGGACTATTTAAAATTTAACGACAAACTTTAGAGCATCGAACAAGGGCCCAATCTCAAAAAAACACCTTCAAACTAGTGATTTTATAGTCCGCGTGCCCATTGACCACGGATACACGGATTAATTACATTTTAATACTTACTGATATTTCTGTCATGCAAGTCTAATAAGCAGCCTACAATATCTCCAATTTGGACCAATCTCCCGTACATCTCTGAACTATGCCCGTGGAATTTCTGAGCCTTTTATGCGGATGTTGAAATATTAATGTCTTATTAATGCACTGCTTATAAGGGCTAAAACGTAAATTTCTAAAACACACATGTACTGGGTCACAATGTGAAATACAAAATTTGGATTGAAGTGTTACTAGTTAACGATTAATTTTAACAACGCAGGATGAATGCGGAACAAACAGTGGAGGAGAGTTAAAGGTCCTTACACAGAGCGTGCAAAAAGTGAATATACTTGCCAAATAGCCATCAAATGCCCATGAATTGTCGTCGTTTCCGATTTCAATGCCGGGGTTACTTCCCACGCGTGCCCAACCAACTCTCATTGGACCTGCTGTCAAAACCTCAAATTCGAAATACCTGAAATAGAAATTAATAGTTTACAACTTATATACAAGTATGGGCCCTACCCATACTTGCGCTTACGATGGATATGGCCCATACGAGTTTAATAAACTAATTACCATTTGCCTTCAGTCACAGCATAGGTTTTCTCCGCACGGTAAGTTCTGGAAGCAAGTTTTGCCATTCCTTCAGCTTTGCCAGCCAATGCTATAAAATTTGAGATTAATAATACGGAGAGTTTTGGGGCACATTTAACCTTTGATAAAAAAAAACTTGCCATTTTCGTGAGCTTCTCCAGTCGGAGGATCAAGATTGTAGCCATACGCGAGCAAGGTCCTCACAGTCTCAGAAGCCGTGTCTCGGTTTGCCTTTTTGATTACCGCATCGACTTTAATGTAGGGCACTAAGTGGGGACTGCGTTTTGTCGCAGTATCCTATAGAAAACACAATTTTAGTTACTTACATTTTTGTACATTTAGTAGTCAAATCTTATTTTCTTAAAACAAATAATAGCATTACCTCAGTGAGACTGTAAGTCCAACCTTGTTGAATGCGCTCCTTGGCCCACACATTATGAGTGTTTTCCGCCAGCAAATCCACTAAACTTTCCATCTTTTGGGTTAAAGTGATTGCTACGAGATCGAGCGGAGCTGGTTTGTAGCCGTTTGACTGCAGGTAACTGCAAACAAATAACTTGTCTTAAACATTCATTTTGATTTTGGTAAGAAAAATTGTGAAATTTACATACGGTTCATTGTGCAGTCTCAATGTTTTGATTCTGGCCGGTGGCTTATCGACCGAAATGTGATAGCCTAATGCCAGGATGGTCCTACAAAATATCAATATTTTAGACTTTACAAAAACAATAGTTCAAATTCTTTTAAGTTGACTACCAAACAGGGTTTAATTATTACGTAAATATCGGATTTTTCTGTATGCTACTGTCATTTACAACAAATGCAAATGAGAATTTCAAAATTTGCAAGGTAACCTTGGCAATGTCCTACAATATTTACGTTATTTTTTCAAATGGAGATAAATTTTAGCTTAAAAAGCTGTTTCTCTACACACCTGAGCGTTTGCAACGATAATGCCGTATCGTATCGTCTTTCCGCCTGCGGAAGCCGTTCAAAAGTTGTTAAACAGGGATGTTTTTTCCTGACATCGTCTCTTTTCTGCAAAACAAAAGCACCGTAGTTAATATATGATAAAACGCAAATAAACGTGTAAACATTCTACAAGGTTTATATACTAACTTCTCCATACATCCATCCAGCATCAATTTTGTTCATTGCCCAAAGTTCGTGAATATTTTCAGATAACTTATCACGGATGGTTTCGATATAATTCGGAAGTGCAATC
This sequence comes from Julus scanicus, assembly GCA_034698625.1. NCBI lineage: Eukaryota > Metazoa > Arthropoda > Diplopoda > Julida > Julidae > Julus > Julus scanicus. Next base: position 12,648 of record JAQGBW010000821.1, on the reverse strand, counting down.
TAACGCGTGACAACATAATAAACAAGATTTATGAATACAATTAAGTATGTAGCTTCAAAGGCCCACAAATTTACTCAACTTACCCCCGAAGTATCCGTGGGGCAAGGTACAAAAGCGACCGCATCCTGGATGAAGGTGGGTCCGCACAGAACACCCTTGCTCTGCTCTCCGAAGTGAAAGCAAGATTCGATCATGAGTTCTTGGTTGGGCTGAAGACATTCGACCAAAGGAGAATGATGTTCGGGCACATCGTATTTCAGGCGACCTTGATCACCGCCAAACATGAATCGGCAGCTAAGATAATTAAATTCATACCAATTAAACTTTCAATAAAATAAAATACAGACACTGAGGATGCGAGGCATTTGTGTATGTAATATGTGCATGTGCAGAAGCATTTGGAACTTTCACATGTGCAAAATCATGTGTGTATGGAACGTTCGCATGTGCAGATAAATGTGGAACGTTTGCATGTACACAAGCACGTGGAACGTTTGCATGAGCAGGTAAATGTGGAACGTGTGCACGTGCAGATGAATATGAAACGTTTGCATGAGCAGATACATGCGAGCACGTGAAATGTTTGCATGTGCAGGTAAATGGGGAACGATTGCATGTGCAGAAGCACGTGGAACGTTTGCATGTGCAAGTAAATGTGGAACGTGTGCATGTGCAGAAGTATATGGGTTTAGAGCAGAGGGTCAAATATTATCCCTTTAAAAGGTGATTTTCATGGAATTTTTACTTTTTTAAAGGTGATTATATCCTTTGAATCTTTTGAAAATTTAACAGTCGATTAAGTAGTTGATCATGGTAAAACCCACCAAAAATATTGCCTTCTAAACAATGGCAAGTGTTTCAAACAGAGGATCAAATGTCATATCCCTTCAAAACACGATTAGCAATTTATACCTGAGCTTTGCAGACATACTGATGACCGGAAAAAACATGCCATCGGTATTAAAACCAGTGAAGCATCCTTTTACTTTTAAACCGTTGAGAGTAAAAGTGATGATGGGTACATCCAAGTCCAAAATGCAGCCGATAACATCACCTTTTTGGAACCCGACGTGCTCGCTATCTTCTACTCGATTGCGACGTCCTCCTAAATTGACACAAAACTGAGGTAAAATCAGTCCATTTCACGATTGCATTCCTCATGTAATGAATACAAAGACGAGGATCACCTGTCCAAAAATTATTCCCATCGAAGCCAAAAGAGTACAAATCATCTCCGACTCCATTTCCTCCCCACTTTTCGCCTCCTCCGGGGAAAGGCATGTAACCCACGGTGTTGGCCCACCCCACGCGGAGATAGGGCTCCATGTGGGTGGCTATTTCCATGTGGTCCAAAGTCGCCTCGAAATACCATTTGCGGTACATGGCCGAATCGTCCACTTTGCCGACAAAGATGTTCGGGCGCACGCTACCAAAGACAATTTTATGAAATACTATCTTTAGCAACATTTTCTAAAGTTTTCAATCAATATTTATCATGTAAAACCCTGTTGAGAAGTTTTTTAAGGGACCGGAGTTATCGGAACTTCTTAATCGGGTTCTACTGTATTTTAACAAATAAGAGACACACGTACCTGGAAACATGATCCACTAAGGCCGTTTGCAACAGGAGATTTTTTCCAGGTAGTAAATTATCGCATATATTGTTCTGACTGCTTCGGACAGCGACACCGTTACCGACACACAGGGAACTCAAAACATTTAATACCTAGATTAACGGTAAAAACACAAGTTAGAAACGTTTTATAACAGCAGGCTACATGAACATGTATAAACTGTATATTTGATTACTTTGGGGTCCCTTCCGTGTTTATCCAACAGCGATATGATAACTTTGATGTGCTCTTCCTTCATCATGTTCAAAGCTTCAGGGCTGTCGATAAGCACACAGTGCAACACATCCAACATACCTAAAGATTTAATATATATTAGCAAATTTGAAAAAATAAAAGTTACCCACACTGGCACTTCGCAACTGTCACCAAAAGCGGGACAGAGTATCCACACGTTACGGTACTTAAAAATCGTAACTAACCGGTTCCTTCGGAAGCCGCTTGGCTTCCCAGACGGCTGAAAAGCCAATTAAGCCGATGTGACTGAGCAAATTGAGCGCAGTTAGTATGATTTCCTTTGATGACAGCAGCTGATATAATGAAATTAAAACGTTAAAAAATGTGCAAAAATTAATAAACATTTAAAATTTCTCTATGCCGATTATAGTAACGTTTGAATAACATGCTAACCCAATAATTGATACAGATAACCCGAAATCATTTCCCAATTTTGTCCGCCATCATCGCCCATCAACATCCCGAGAAATCCTTGGCTCGTTATGACGTTCATTTTATCGATAGCGTCCAAAATGAGATTCAAAATTCCCTGAAAGTTTAATTTAATGGAAATTTCATCATCTTTGAAAACTAAATTTCAAACAAATGCTTCGCTTAGCTAAATTACCTCCTGTTGGAAAAGGTCCTGCCGATTCCTTAATGCTCGTAACTTGTTTTGCTTTTCTTCGTGTTCTGAAAAAAAAAGTCTCGGTCCGTTGAAAAACTGCTTAACAGGGTTTTATCGTGTATGAATTTTTGACCCGCGATTGACCTCGATTACTCACCGATGCCTTCCTCCGGTTGTGCGAAATAGTTGATTAAATCTTCTAAGCACATAACCATTTCTCCTAGATTAAACTGCTTGAGCAACGTGCTTTCCTTTTTAAGCTCTTGCAGATTATCGAGACCTCTAGAAATGGTAAAATTCACAAATTAAAACACCTATTATCACTCGTAGATACGTGAAGATGTTTGTCCGATCAAAGATTCATCATTTGTAACTCACACAATAAATCGAGTGAACAGCGATCCACATTTTCGAATTACACGAGCCGTTCGAGATTCCTCTTCTTGAGATCTGCTAAACTCGAGTCCATCGTCCATTTTTCCTTCTTCGTGCAAAATTGCCTACATATCAAAAACATTATTTTCCCTCGTTCTTAGAAAAAAAAACCTATTTCATATCCAACAATTAATACTCGCCTGTTTTTCTTCAACTTTGCCAACACCTTTCTTTTTCGTCTCGTATGTCTAAATTGAAATAATTCGTAAAAAGAGTTTAAAACGTTTCCGTATACCATCGGCAAAGACGATCAAAAGTTGTTTTAATCAAAATTACGACAACTACTCACCCTATAAGAAAGCCATAATCCAGATTCACAATGTTGAACGAAGACGGTGGTATCACCGTACTTGATTAGCGGTGCGCCGATGATCTCAACGTCTTTATCGTCCAACACAATTTTCTGATCATCCTAAATTAACAGAAATATAATTGATGGGATTATCCCTGCACCTGTTAATCAGAGAGTACAAATGTAACCACAATAAAGGTGATTAAAATACAAACCTTTGCCATACGCAAACAGAACGTGGAATTTGAAACTGTGGCTTGATCGCGGGCCATTAAACAAATTTCGTGGTTTTCGTCCAACCCCATATAACGGCCTGTTGTGATGTGTTTTATTCGACAGGGATGACCCCAGTTTATGTAACCACCTGACCACCTAAAAATTACAAACACATTTTAGAGGCTATTACACTTACTATAATGGCAGCATTTAATATTTTGGTCCCTAAATTTTCGAACTACTTACTTGGTCCGAGCTAATTCCAGTCTCCATAGTGACCTAGCCTGACTAACCACAGCCCCGCCTTCGTAAACAACGATACTAATAAACAAAAAAGTATAAATATAATCATGTATTATCACAGAATAAATAAAACCTACATCTAAAACATTTCTTACTTTTGGCCGGGCTGCTCGGACCAGGTTGGCGGAATGGTCAAACATTCGTCACCTCCGTGAAAAAACCTCAAAACTTCGCCACCAAATACAAATCCTATATTTATAAAAAAATTACAACAGATTAAGCTATTAATAATAAAAATGTGGATACTTTAGTCTGCTTTTCAAATGCCATGATAGTTCCTCTAAAAATCGGCCGTGACCGTGCTCCTTCCTCTTTTCATACCTATTATACATTACCAAGCAACTAAAAAATAATTTTTAAAACACACAAAATACTAATACTAATTGCTAATACCAAAAATTCGCAAAAAAACACCAAAAACTGGTCCCAAGTCAATTTTTGCATTGCCCCTTAAAGTTTGCAATCGCTGCTAGCGTCTAAGCAATGCAGCGAAGCTATGTGCATTAATTAGCCCTTCAGTGCCTCCTAGCGGTGAATTATCATTAATAAGGGATTCACAATTAATGTATTCACATTTAAAAGTAGCCTCGTCTTGCTTATATTGATTATTTATTAATCCTCGATTAGCCATTAGTTAACTGGTGATTAAACCGGTGCATCGGAATGATGCAATGCAGCATTTTTCCAATGTTTTCCCGAAGCCTCCTCTCGGAAAATGTGAAATTATGAAGTGAATTTACGAGCCATTAATGAATTCCCCGATTAATTATAAATGAACGATGCTTGATAACGTACCTACGGATTTGACTCGGCTGGCCCCCGTGCCAAACGGTGCAACCGACCAATGCGTCACATGAAATGACGCATTCACGATCGTTAACTCGTTTTCCTTCGTCGTGTGCTGAAAATATTCAACGAAATTCAACAAAATTAGCATCGAAAGATAGATATGGTCACGAGAAATATCAAAAATATCAGCTTTAATTAGACCAAAATATGGCCAATTCGACATTGTGGTTGAATTTGATGATAATTTCAACTAATAACTTTGTTTAACGTCATTTGACAACAACAATCTGCTAGTACTTACTCCATTGACAACATTCATTATATTCTATCAATTATGTTCTATTTCTAAGCTGTTCCATTTTTACCTATTCTATTTGTTGTATCAGTGTATCTATTGTTGTATCAAAATTATAATTTCTCACCAGGTAGCGTTCGGTGGCCACGCTGACCAAAATTAAGTCATCGCCCACCCTGACTTTCTCGCCCTCTGACCTTTGTTTGGAAGCCGGGTGAATGGTCCACCAACAAGCTTCTCCTAAAAAATAAAAGATAATATTACGAATTAATGTATTAAAGTAATAAACAATACACTACACTGATTCCCAGAAAACTGAGTTACATGTGAAGTATTTATTTTAAACAACAAGAAGTTATTAAAAACTAAACGACCATAATTCCAAAAATAATAACATTCCAACAATAGAACAATAAAATTCCAAATAAGCACGAGATTAAGAACTGCATGTGCCCGAGAATTAGAACAGCATGTGCACATGCACGTGAGTATGACGCCACATGTACGTTTCCATGTGATATTTAACTCTCGCGTGTTACTAGTCATATTTCGTATTTCACAAAATTTCCTAAATTTAGCTGTAAACATTAAAAAAAACCTAAACATAAGCATCTACTCAATGATCTGCTGCCATACGGGAAATGCAATCATCAGAATGTTGTTTGCAACATTTTTGGTCTAGCTCTCGACAGCTACTATCAGTGAGGCCAGGGCTCCTTTGAGAGAATCTCGAGAGTTGCTCTCACTTGGAAAAGCACATTAAAAGAGTGCTGAGAGCAAAACGATTGAGAATGTAATTTAATTAGACCAGTGGCTTCCTAAATCTCTTAGGAATTTCACTAAGCATATAAACAAGATTTTGAAACAAAAGCCCTTCGTTGTCACAGTTAAAGGGCCAACAATTGGCATTTCAACTAATTAATTATTTACACAATCCATTTACATTTGCGAGAACAGGATTTATATGATTAGTAGTAAAGGAGAACTACAGCAGTGATAATGGTCAAACATGTATAGACGTATAGAAAATACATGTAGAAATAGCCACGTTTACATGTGCAGCCAAATACACGGACCATACATGTCCAGGTGTGTTCAATTTCGGGTTATATTCCCCTTATATGATTTTACGAAAAATAGTGTTATATTTAAACAGATGTTACCATTTTTTTACAGAAATTTCATTGAAATTTCTCCCAATTTCAGTATATTCTTTTTAATTTTCTTACCTTGACTGTGTTCTTGTAAACCTACGTCAAAAGACAGTTTATCGTTGGAAGAACTGGTTGACAAACAGGCCAAATACTGAAAAAAGGTTTTGATAATATTAAAATTTGAAAATTTTATAGTGTGATTACTGAATTTTTTACAAAATATTCAAATGATTTAAATTAATTTACCATATTGCTGTTCTGATGTCGTAAAAGAACTGCGTGTCCATATAACAAGGTCCTATGTCCCGATTGAGTCCCTTTTCCCTGAGAAATAAATAAAAAATTTCAAACTTTGTACAATGTGATGGTAGAGGAGCACGTGGGAACAAATATGGACATGCAACATGTATTTATATGAAAAATAACATGTAAAAAACCTCAATCATTAAGACGAAATTAATCCTGAAAACATCGGCTAAAATGACGATGGAGTTATAAAAAAATGGTTATTAATAAATAAATGTAAAATTATTCAAATATTTCAAAATATTTGTCTGAATGCGGTTTATACGTAATATTATTCGCTATACAAGTGAGGTTTTAAGTAACAAAAACAATAAATATGGATTAATGTTAACTATTTGTTGAAACAATGGTTTAATAAGGTTAAAAAACATGGGGATATCAAAATATATACTAAATATAGTAGTTTAATCAATGTTAAATTATTACAGATATTCACACTCAACAGTCATATTCTAGTTGTTTTGCCAACATTATAAATTTTGCAAAAGTAGCCAGAGTTCATCTCAAATGGATGACCATCTGAGAGCAAGTCGAGAGAGTTAATCTCAAATGGACAGTTATTCAAGAGTAACTCACGAGAGTAGTTAATCTCAAATTGAGAACCATCTGAGAGTAGCCATCTGAGACAAAACAAGTGAGAGTAACTTGCTCGAGTTAATTTCAAATGAACAATCATTTGTGAGTAACTTAGGTGAGTTAATCTCAAATGGACAACCATCTGAGAGATGCTCATGAGAGTAGCTAATCTCAAATGGAGAACCCTCTGAGAGTTGGTCATGACAGTAGTTTGCCTCAAATGGACAACCATCTGAAAGTTGGTCATGAGAGTATTTAATCTCAAATGGACAAGGAACTAAGAGTTGGTCATGAGAGTTAATCTCAAATGGACACTCATCTGAGAGTAGTCAATCTGAAGATAACTTGCGCGAATTAATCTCAAACGGACAACCCTTTGAGATTAGCCATCAAGAGTAAGGGACAATAGTTAATCTCAAATGGACAGCCATACAAGAGTAGGTCATGAAAGTTGTTAATCTCAGAGAAAGTCTGAGAGTAAGTCACGACAGTAGTTAATCTCAAATGGAGAACTATTTATGAGTAGGTCATGAGAGTAGTTGATCTCAAACGGAGAACCATCTGAGAGTTGGTAACCAGAGAAGCTTATCTCAAACGTATAATCATCTGAGAGTAGCCATCGAGAGTAGCTTACTAGAAGTTAATCTACTTTTAAAGTAACTCTTAATTATAAGTAACTTTTATAACCGAAACTTTGATGGTTTGTTATTTTCTCCTAAATATGACATTTTGAAGCACAATGTCCTCATAAATTAGCACAATTTAGCCAAAAATGTTAACATTTGGCCTCCTTAATCACTTTGTTAAACCCAGACATAAAACGAAAAATCAAAGACGAGTCGATTAATTCATTTCGAGTCTGAAGTCAGTGACGAATGAAACAAAAACTCGGGTATAAAAGTAAATCGAAACCAGGGCTGAGATTTTTTTTGGACTAAATTCAAAAATGTGAGGAAAAAGAAAATGTGTTTTAGTCGCCAAGAAAAAAGGGGCTCAAAAGAGAAGCACAATAGAAGAAAAAAAATGGAGGAGATAAACTGCTTTTTATAGGTCTTTACTAATGACAACGATGCAGAAACAACATATCACAAGAATCAAATAACATTCTTAAGGACCTCAAATTTAGTTATTTAGGACTCATTTAAGATACAGTGGCCTATAATAAAGGACCGTTGAATCATAGGGCACCATTATGTTAATTTTAAAAAAATTCAAGTTTTAGGGCTGTTTGTTAGATTTTCAGATAAATGGGATGGAGAAAAACCAACTATGGGTCTTGTATGGATATTTGTGGTGTATTTTATATAAGCCTAGGCAAAAAATTGAACATCTTTGGACATTTGTGACTTATTTTATGTATGGCTAAACCAGGTATTGGACATGTATGTTTATTTGTGACATATTTTATGTATGTCTAAACCAGGTATTGGACATGCATGGTCATTTGTGACTTATTTTATGTATGGCTAAACCAGAAAATTGACAATATGGTCATTTGGGACTTATTTTGTGTATGTATAAATCGGAAATTGGACATGTATGGACATTTGAGACTTATTTTATGTACGGCTAAACCATAATTGGACTTGTATGGACATTTGTGACTTAAATTATCTATGTTCAAACCAGAAAATTGACATGTATGGACATTTGTGACTTATTTTATGAATGGCTAAACCAGAAATTGGACATTTGTGACTTAAATTATGAATGTATAAATCAGAAATTGGACATGTATGGACATTTGCGACTTATTTTATGAATGGCTGAACCAGAAATCGGACATGTATGGACATTTGCGACTTATTTTATGTTTGTATAAATCAGAAATTGGACATGTATGGTCATTTGTGACTTATTTTATGCATGGCGAAATTGGACATGTATGGACATTTGTAACAAATATTTTATGTATGCCTAGACCATAAATTGAACAAGTATGGTTATTTATTACTCATTTCATGTATGGCTAAATCAGAAATATAATGATCAAACCTGGCCATATGTATGTGTTCAGATGTGTCCAAATTCTAATCTAGTCATAACTAGAATAAGCCATACGTGTCTCCCTTAAATAAAAATTCTACAAAGTTATTCAAACCCATGCATGTTTTATGAATAAAACTAAGCCTAACAAATTAGACTAATTGGCAGTCTGAAGCACAATTTGTCACAGCAGTAGTATCTCCCACACGTCTGTGTCATTACACGTACGATGCCGCACAAAAACTGATAAAATGGTGAAAAATACAAAACACAAAGCGTGACAAATGAACATCAAGATCATCATTTCGAGGGGGTCAACTGTCACGTGACCATCGATGTGTCCCCATGGTCCAATTGGCCTAATTTACTCAACCGCGATGAAGTTCCCCATTGGGAAAGATAACGTCAATATCCGCAATACGAAAAACATTCGCTAATACATGTTTAATTAACACGTGAATTCAATTAACAGTTTCATCCTATTTTAAATTCTTACATTTAATTACGAATTAACTTGTTAAAGATATAAATTTCAGAAAATCATGCTGCCCATGAAAGTTGGCAAACACAAAGCTTCACTGTTTTAAGGGGCAGCAAACATTTTTTAATTTCCAATATTATTTTCACTGTCTACACTGCAGTAACAGTTGCAAATTTAAGTTATTTGTGACAGTGTTGGGAAATAATTGAGTACGTTGATGTATTCGAGTAACGAATAAAGGATACTCTTATTACTGAGTACAAAGAGTAATTTGATTACAAAATGTACAGTATGAGTACAATTTACTCGATTACAAAAATGTACTCACAAAGGGTAATTACAAATATCCTCGAGTGTTCATCACGTAATCTAAAACTATGAGTATTAGCATAATCTGAAATTGATCACAATATATTGATCACAATATTTGAATGTGTGAATTTGACATTCCTAACCAATTGGTATCCTAATTTTTACATTTCTACATGATCCTTTTGTTATTGAATGCTCTGTTCTTTTTTCCCTTTAATTATTAAGATTTCCCTTTATATTGTGTTCTCATATTCATTACGAAGTTTTAAAATTCAAATTATTTAAAATAAATTGAGTTCCCTGAACAATACTTTTGCAATCCGCCTTATTCGTAATCAGTAATCGGTACTCATCATTCGAGTACTAATTACTGATTACAATACTAGTCATACTATGGAGTATGATTCGACAGTTACTCGTAATCAGTACTTCTGCACATGAGTACATATATTTTCCCAAGTTTGATTACTTATTTCATATGACTACTGTTTACATGTAAACTGTCTGATTACACGATTCCACTGTAATCGTAATCAGCATTCGTACTTATGAGTACAATTTGCCCATCACTGATTTGTGATGACAGTAAAACGAATTTTCTATCCAAATTTCAAAAAATGGAAATTTCATAAATTCAACTGCCCATTAACCCTGAAAGCTACAATGCTTTAAGGGGCAGCCAAATATTTTTTAATTTCTCAGTAATGATATCACTTATTTTTGACTGTCTGCATTGCAGTAGCAGTTGCAAATTTGTTATCTGTGATTACAGTAAAACGAATTTACTGTCCTAATTTCAACAACTGAATATTTCATAAATTCAACTGCCCCCAAAATTGCCAATCTCTGATAGCTTAACCGCTTTGAAAGGCAGCCAATTGTTAGGATATTTGTAGTAGCAATGATTCCTCTGCTATTTTCACTGTCTGCATTGCAGTAGCATATACATATTTTTATTTGACATGATAATAAGGCAAATTCATATTGTATTTGTAATGACAGTAAAATGAGTCTACTTTCAACATTTCAACAACTGGAAATTTCCTAAATTCATCTTTTAATGCCTCGAGGGCAAACATACGTTCATTATTCAGTAGCAATGACCCCTTCACCATTTCATCAGTCTATGTTGCAGTTTTAAATTTGTGTTTCTATGTGAAGACAGTAAAATGAGTCTACTATCGACATTTTAGCAACCGAAAATCTCATTAATTGTTGCCACCCCTTGAAGTTGGCAATCACCGAAAGCTTGGGTGCATTGCGGATGAAAACAGTCATTTAATAGCCAGTCGATTATTTCCAGTCTCCGTTTCAGTTGTTATTGATCAACTGAATTATCGTCTAAAAAGAAGTAAACAGTTGTTGCACTAAACACGTTTTTTCGTTGTTGTTTTTTTTTCCACTAACTGCACCATGAGTGAGAAATTGGTCGCTTTTCGGAGGCTGAAGGTGGAAGCGCCTTAATTGGATTTCCGTGTAAATTGCCTCACGTTCCAGGAGTCACATGACCGCAATGCGGCAGAACGTGACGACAAAATAGTCATTTAGAACCCGGGGAAATACCACGTCACATCCCACAGAGGGCGCTACGATATAGCTAATCAAACCAGGGTGGGAAAGGCTATATGTATATATATATATATATGGTTGAATTGGACCATATATAGCCATGTGTGGGCCATTTATGGTCGTTTTTAGAACATTTTTGGTCGTGTTTGGGCACTTGATGGTCCAATTTGTTTCCGATTTCTAGTCTGGCCTTATACAGTAGAATACTTCTAAATGCTTATGGACCAGTGAAAAATATGCATTTAGACAGGTTTTGCATTAATACAGGAGTTAGCAAGTCGGGATCGGCACATATTATTCATTTAAAGAGGTTATTCATTTAAACAGGATGCATTTAGACAGGTTCTAGTGTTTATAAAAAGCCATACATGGCGCATAAATGATTATTTCACCCGGAAAACTGTTTGCATATATACCAGAAATCAGAACTTATAAACTAATAATGTAAAGGATTAGAATTACTCACAACATATAATAACATATTTCATACACATATAGTTCATTAGTCAATGGTAAAAATAGTTAAAAAGGTTCGCAAGATTGGTCAAGGAGTTTGCATAAAGAGGGAACAGAAAACTTCTCAAATATAATAATAACTATGGTTTGTTAGTCAGCGGTTAAAAGTTACACAAACATATTTACAAGAATGGCCAAGAATGACAAAGATTGACCAAGAACAGTAAAGGGATTCACATATAGAGAGCGAGAAAAACACTTTCTTAAACATGATAATAAATATGCATAGTTTGTTAGTCAGTGGTTAATAGTTACACAAAAAGTTTTACAAGAATAGTCAAAAAAGCAAAGATTGACCAAGAATGGCCTAAAATGACCAAGAACAGTCAAGGGATTCACATAAAGAGAGCAAGAAAAGGACAATTTCCCAAATATGATTCGTAGATTCGGGATAAAAACAAAAGGGGAAAGAATTTTAGAGCAAATAAAAAACAAATAGGGTTTGAAATATAAAATTTTACAGAAAGGAAGGAGGAATAAACAAAGGCAAGAAAAATCAGGTTTACTTACGGACGAACCCCCTTCCTGGAAAGGAAGAAAATGTGGACGAATAGATTACTAATTAGACCATTAAAGATCAAAATGGTGGATAGGAACATTTATTTAGATTTTAGCAACAACCAATGGCAATTGAAGATGTTGTTGGACAAAATGGCGGTTTTGTAGTACAATACGTTGTTCTTTAAAATAACCGGTTGCAATATATGGCTATACACCTATACCTCGCTATACGACCTTTCGCTATAATGGCCCTTTTTCGATTTATGACCCACAATGTTTCGTTATATATATATACTTATGGGTTTGACTTCGTTTAAGAAGGGAAATAAATAAAAAGCATAATCCAGAAAGATTATATTCGTTATACGGCTTTTTCACTTTGCGGCCAACTTTTCCGGAACTTATCTAGGCCGTAAAGCGAGGTATGGGTTTATATGGATAT
>JAQGBW010000820.1:0-33324 GCA_034698625.1 Julus scanicus | reverse complement strand
ACATTTAAAATTTTTGTAACATATATTCCGGAGGCCCGGGCCCCTAAAAATCCCGGGCCCGGGGTATTTTCCCCCCCCTTGCCCCCCCCCTCTCGTCAGGCCTGTGCATAGTACAGAATGTCATATGTACTGGAACGCAGCACCCTCTTCGGGCAAGAATGAAAATCACAGGGAATCTGAACGAGGCTGCTATACGACTGCGCGAAAACGCCTCGATTCTTATTCAGAAACAGAGAAGCTTTTACAGAGCCGTTTTTTTTTTTTTTTCATAAGAAAAGATCACCATTGTAAGTAGGCCATATTTTATGCTTAAAAAAGTCCAATGGATTTAGGCTAGACTCTGCATTGTACTACGAAAACCACATGCAGGAATTCTCCCCCCGCCCCTCATCTTGAAAAATGATCAGTGGAATTTGATCATTTGTGTGCTTTACCGGTATATATCGAGTGTTAGGAATGGTACGGTATTTTATATCGCTTCCTCATTCCCTACTTTCTAGCTGCCGTTATGCCATGCCTCCCTTTGGCTTTTCAAACATCCCTCTATGCAAGCTTAATACCCCCCACACTCGTCTCACTCTCCATATTCCCCTGGTCCCAACGTCCTAGCTCCCTAACCTAATTTTAATCGCCCAAGGGCAGAGCCACCGAATTTGAATATGTCTGGTGATTTTTTTTTAGGTCTCACATGTCAGCTATTTCCACCACAATCATTTATGTTCGATTTCCAAAAATATATATATACACATGTGAATACTATTATTTATTGATACAGCTGTAAACTGACAGTAATAACAGCTGTGGTCACGAAATTGATTTCATCCAAGCTGAAAACCGTTTTGGATACAATTTATATAAATTCCATCCAAATCGATTTTCAGCTAGGATGAAATTAATTCCGTGACCATAGCTAATAAAGCAAATTGCAGGGTTTCTTTAAATTTTAAATTATGAACCAGTTCTGATAGGGCACTACGAGGGTTTCCTTCAGAATTCATAAAATAGTTCCAAAGTCAGAATTTACGAATGATTAGTTCTTATTTGCCCAACTAAAACGTATAATTACGACGAATTATTGTTTGAATACATTAAAAAAATTGTGGTATCAAATTTGAATTTAACCTCTATTGAATTAAGTCTAAATTAGTCATTATATTTTAACATACCATCACCAACAATTAATTTCCAATATATATATTTTTGCTAGAATGAATTCGATAACAATAAGTTACGTCCCTTTCACTGAAATTTCTACCTAGTCCCTTCCATTTCACCATGAGCTCTTACATTGTTCAAACAAAAAATAAGGGCACGTTATAAAAAACCAAAACCTATAACGGCAGTATTGTACGCCTGCATAACTGTGATCTAAAAAGCACTATTCTCCGAGTTTTAGCAACTTAAAAAGGAAAGGTACAGGTAGACAGCAGGAAATAGAGGGTACGAATTGATAAAAAAAGTTGTCCACATTAATGGCAGAACTTCAGTTTTTTAGCAAAGAGGGATCCCAGACACATACACGCATTCAGACGGACAGGTTTGGGCCCATACTAGACTAAGGGTCAACTTTTTTTTAAAGTATAAAAAATCGAAGGCCAGCAACGATTTTTTATACGTGTCAACACAGTTATATGCCCTATAAAAACCACTAGGTCGCCTAGCTGTGCATATATGGTTTAGACAGTAAAAAATTATCATACAGCAGGTAAGATAGCGAGAGGGCAAGGAATAATAAGGGAAACCAAGGGCCAGACCTAACAAGTCTCGGAAGGACTTTGGCAGTGATAAAAAAGAGACCCAAATATGTTTAAAAGGTCCCCATGTCTCGGCGGACATAATGCACAATGAGAAAAAAAGTCATTAATCATTTTCAGTGACAAAATGTGAGACGCTGGCTTGTCAGGACCTTCAATGAAAACAGTTTGCATGCCATCCCCCTTAGCAGATTAAAATTATGGATTATTGCAATTCATATGGGGGTCAGGAAAAATTCGTGGGGATCGACAGGTTGACGGATTTTTCAATTGATATGGTCGTGGAAACATAACAGGTCAAGGGACTTTGGTGCCGGGTAAGGGGGGGAGGGGATAGTTGGTGCACAGAAATATGTAAACATTGTGATGGTATTTAACGACGGTTGGAGCAAAGATGAATTTGAAGACAATTGAAGGTATTATATATACAGATGACTTGTAGTGTCCATGACCAGTAAAAGAACACTTTGCAACAAAGAGATGAATTATATAGCACGCTATAGGTGTAATGAGGTCCACATGAACGTTCTTGACTTCTTGGCACCATTTCCACAAACCTTGACTGTTGCTATACACGCCTTGACCCCCAACTTTGAAATGGGGCAATGGCATAGCATAGGGGAGTGATTTTTTGTACACATCGGCACGAAGTATTTTATAACGGAAAAATAATAACAGTCAAGAATCCAAACTTTCATTTATCATATATTTAGCGAGGGAACATTCGTGTCCTTGTCGATGGACGTTGGTGGCGTAAATTGTACACAAAAAAGCGACATAAAAACTGTTTTACAAAAACATTGCTAATGCATCATCTTGACAATTGTACTAAAATCTCTTTTTAAAATAGGAGGTTTCAATGTACCCTGTAGATACATTTCTGAATGTAGGTCAGAGGCCACAGTGGGGTCGAAAATCACATTGAGGAGTCAAAAATTGTGATTTAGATCAGCTAAATCCCAGCAAAGAAAAGGCTCCACCTTTTTCACTGTAATTTTTCTGGACTCGTTGTATGCTGTTCATGTTGAAATTTTTTGTTTTCAAGGTTGAATGAAACAAAGCACTGCACTTCTTGCAGGTTAAGCTGGATTCTCAAATTTTGATACAACAAAATTATACAGTACTTAAGTAAACGACTACAAGTATTGTACATCCATAATATAGTAAGTATTAGAAGTAACTTTTATTTGACTTATATCCTCAGAATATTACTGTTGAATCCCTGAAATTAGTTGGACGACAACGTACGACCCTTGTTTCAAGAGACATGAATCATCTCCACCCCATAATGGTCCTCATTTGGGATAACCACGTATACACACATGTCAGGCACAATCTGTAGCATGACAGGGTTATTGTCAGATTGCATGGTCTGTATAGTCCTAATGGACTCTTGATGTGCCTTCCAGAATGGGTTAATCTACCTGTTCCAACTAAGGCCTTTAAAGGGCACCAACATGCACGAAAACTATTAACCATTGTTATTAGAAAGCATATATGGTTACCTGGTGTATCCGACGATGAGGACTCTTCAGCAAACTGCCCTTGCTCTTCGAAGAACGAATTGGTGACGAAGAGGATCCCTAGTTTGGGCTCACTGGACGCCGTGTCCAGGACATGACGAACGTGTTCCGTAATGGAACACGAGCTGCACACGGACGGGGGGAGCTTTCGTCTCCTGGCCGCCCAGAACATCCAAAACAAACGCTGCCTGCGTTTCTTGACCAGACGTCCAACCTGCTGCCAGATCTTGCAGACCTGGGCGCTGCGGTTCAGGTCCCTCATGGGCAAGTGAGTTAACACTCGTTCCAAGATCGGAGGCACGCTGTTTAGAATGCGGCCGAATTGGTAACGACACTCACTGTCCGAAATAGACGGACAGTCCAGCTGACCATCTGCACTGTCTTCTTCACTCGCCATTTTCATGGACGACCACTGGAGATAATGATGATTGCGAGATTATAGGATACGAAACGCTGCCTAACGTTCAACGAGCGAAACAAAAACGTCAACAAATGTAGTTGAGGGAAAGAGCGCTTGGTGGCGGCCCACGGACGACTTCCGACGCGGCTCGCATGCGGGAAAGTTGTGAGCAGTTGCTCTTGCAGGTTAATTGGACCAGGGTCTCTCGACCTCCTTCTCCTCTACACCTTTTGCTTTCCCCGAAATGATGGTCCTATCCCCCCTCCTCCTCCCTTCCCTGTGCTCCATTTCGAAAAAAACGTGTTCGTGATTACAGGGTGTCTACGAAACCGTTAAATGGGCGGAGCCTATAACGCATACAGCAGGTATTTTATAAAAATCGTATATTTTTAAACTGTGGTTATAAAGTCAACTTTTCTTTTGTCAAGTTTGAAAAAATGTCATATCTCACTTAAGTTTGAAATGTTAAGCATAATGGGAAATTAATTGGAATTTTGTACTAAGACTATATTAATTACTATAATTGGGGGTTTCATATGTAATTGGGCCGGTGGTCAAGCAATTAACCCGATTGATGGGATGATTAAAAAATGGCCGGATTTGCATAAATCGGTTGGAATTCAGCGCTCTTTGCATGACACGCATATGTTAACCAATTTTTGCAAATTCAGTTTTTTTAAAAGCTAAAATTTTCACCCCAATTTTTTTGCACGAAACTTGGAAAAAGTAGTTTTGTAATTAAACTGCATGGTTTTGATCGAATTGGCTTTAATTAACGTTGAATCTGCGTAATTTGTCATACAATTAATGAAGCTAGGAGTAGGAAAAGTAAACTTGCATAAAATTGAAACAAATTTGAACTGTATGTACATATGTAGGTAGCGGCATCTAGTTGTTTTGATCTTTTTTATAAGTTCAAAATCTAAAAATTGAGCGATTAGTAAACAGCATTGATGGACTAAAATCCACGTTGCCCGTCACTGAGTCGCAATTTAAATTCTAATAAAAAGAATCTTAACTACTAGGATTTGCAAATAGTAATTTAAACAATGGATTTACGACAAAATACTTTTAATTTCATAAAAACAAACAAATGATGTAAAAGAAAAATTTCCAGCCTATGTCATCATTACAAAATTGGCCTTGCAGTGAACTGAAAAATAAGAAAATTATTGAAAAAGTATGTTCACAAAATTCATTAGAACAAATGCATTGATGGACGTTATATAGCAAAAATTACCAATAAATTCTGACACAGGATCACTATCATTATCTCCTCTCATTCCACCGGTAATTTCCTCAGTTTCTACCATTGGTAAAAACAGCAATACAAACTCGTTGGTGTATGGGGGAGCTATTATATCCAATACCTGCAAAGTTAAATCAAAGTTTTGTTACTAAAACGTAATGAAACCTTTTTTTTATTCTAGGCAAAAGCGATCGACCAACCTCGGTAACAAAGTATCGTATGAGCGACATGTCTGTGTCCTTATTTTGCCAGCAAGACTTGATGTAATTAACGACGGGTACGACACAACCACGACTAAATAAATGGACCATGCGATCCAGCAACATTTTGCGGCGCTCCAACTGCACGAGAACGTCCAGATCATCTTGAGGAGATTCGAATAATCGGATTAACAGAGTCAACACTTTCTGGTGTAGCGTCGGGTGATTGGCAACCACTTCGTCTAGAAGAGCTAGATGCAAAGGCGTGTGCTCCGTCGTCAGTTTGAAGTAACTAGCATCTGAAACCGTGCAATCTACCCAGCGCACGACTCCAATTGCAACCACGGGATATCTAAGGTAAGACCAATCTTTTTATTAAAAACTCTGTTAGGAAAAGTACATTTCATGCACACCAGACAATACAAACCTTATGCATTGGTAAAGGGCATTCACTTCACCCAATAGCTCGGAAGAGCCTTTGTTTTCAATAGAGACATTGTGCACTTTTTCGATAGCTTGGATTGTTGGTTTCAACTCGTCTCGATTCAGGGATTTCCTCTGGCCCTACATTGCGTAAACAAGATAAATTTTTTCTAACTTTCCATACAAAACACAAACAAAGTGTTTTAGAAATGGCAAATTAAATTGAACTTACTTTCTTAAATACCTCGTGCACACTTGCAGCATATGCTAGCAGATAAATGTATTTGGGCTTATGATCGGGGTTAATTTTTGAGCCTGGCTTGAATAATGCGTCCACCAGAAGATCTATATACATGATAAATAAGAGAGGTACAGATTGTAGTGTAATGCACAAATTGATCAAACGTATTGTACAACAAGCATGTTTTGCAAAGTCAGGAATACCCAAAAAATGAGGAACGCGTAGCAGATCTACTGCAGGTGGTTCTGCTGTGATGTACATCTTGTAGAGCTAAAAAACAAAAGGGATATTCGGTATTTTGAATTAGGTGGTTGAAAGCCTTAGCGTGCTTAGAATGTCATAAGAATACTGACCACAGTAATGTCTGCTGGATTTAGAGAATCTCGAGATAACATAGCAGCCAATGCCTGACATGCACGAGGGTAAGCTGCAGCACCATTTAAAGCCATTGTGATTGACGTTATACCAAATCCTCTGAAAGAATATAATACGAGATAAAATAATGAAAAATGATGAAGCAAAAGGCACATTTGTAAATAGTAAAGCAAACTGTCAAGTTCATACTTTTGCTGCGCATGCTTGCTAATTTCTTGAGACAATCGGCGAATATTCGAGCCCCCTTTGTTTTCTTGAGACAAAACCTGAAGTAAGGCTTGCGTGTAGAGGTATGTGTGTTCACCGTGACACACCATTTTCTATAAAGTCAATACATTGGTCAATTTGAACAAATCTAAAACGAATCGTCCAAGCTAGGACAGCTAGCTTACAGTAAACTCCTTCAAGTTTTTATCCAATTCCTCTTCGGATGCGGACAGAATGTTGACAACCGAAGTTTTCAGAATACGGGAAAATACTTCGATTTGTTGAGCAGCGGTAGATACACTTGTTATCTCGCCTTGAAAACCAGCATCAGATATCAGCTAAGAGAATGCAATTAAATTCTTAGGGATTTGCAAATGGGAAACCTTCCAGGAGATACCATGTTAAAGATCCACATTTATGGAACTGTCACCACTGCCTCGACATTTGATGCCAAAACCGAAACCTACCTTAATCGTAAAATTCAGCATTAGGCAATCTGGGAAGTCCTCTGCTAGCTTAAAGATTAACGACCGCCAATTGGGATGATCGATTATTTCTGTTAACCACGATGGCGTCTTGAGAAAAAAGAAACATATTTTACAATTAGAATATCAGGACAGAATGTCAAACGATGCTGAAAAAAGTTTACCGCTTACCTCTCCCTCTTCTGTAAAAATCGTATCTGCTTGTTTGGGATCAAAATATTTGATTATCATTTGTTTCAAATGATTCTCAACGATTCCTTGCACGTCTTGTGCATTTGCTCCTGTAATGACATATTTTATGCTATATAAGTAAAAGGCAAATAAATTGGGAATGCATGTGATATGTGGAATAAGCTTACCTGCAATAATTAACCATTCTGCAATCAGATTTGCAATCTGAGCTACACCAGTGTAATTTTCAGACAGTAACTCAATGACCTGCTCTGGACTTCCACCAGCTTGGAAATATCTGAAGTATAATCACAACATTAAAAACTGAAACCTAACACTACATGCTAGATTTGAAACTTAAGCTAAATATCCCTCGAACCTTTTTAACTGCAGAAAGATACCGGGCTCCATGATGAAGTCTTGACTTCCAAATTTTTCCACACATTCTTGCTGAATCTGCTGAGTGTCAATTTCACGATCCTCATAGGAAGGGGACTAGACAGTTGCGGAAATATTCAAAATAAAGCATGGCAGTTTAATAGGGTTGCCTTTTTAAAGGTCCACTAGAACAGCAGTCTCATTGACTTGTGTTTGATGGGGAATTGAACGCAGTTTAGTTTACATACATCACCGTCGTCTCCTTCCCAGTTTTGTTCATCATCAAAATCGTCGTCCATTTGGAAACTAGTATCTTTAAATATAATAACAGAATGTATTACATTTTTTACAAGAGACTGTCGATCGAGTGTAGGAAAACGTAATTATTCAAGCTTTTTTCGGTAATGTAGGAGTATCTTACGTACCTGATGTTATTCTTGATTATTCCTTCCCAAACGTCCGATCTTATTGCAAGTATATCACTATTTACTGTTTACCGAACAAAACGAGCTGTCACACCAGCGACGCGATCCCGTTTTTGCGATTTGGTGGGATATTATTGTGTATTGGGAACTGCACACGTGGATCACGTGATCTACATTCGGCAAGTTAGAACCGCAAAGAACTTGCCTTTTCTAGCCTATGAATCACCTAAGCTGAAAGGCGTGGCTCGACTCTAAATGCAAATACCGCCATTTTTAAAGTCTTTTTTAGAAATTATTTAAAAAATGTATGCATATTTATTCATATAATGATATGAAGATGCGTGGAGGGCGCACCATCCTTACAAAAACATCGTCAGAAATAAGCAAACCAAATCATATCCATAATAATGTTTATTAAAAGCATTCGCAAACATAAAAACAATTAACCATTAAATGTGAAAAAAAACCGTTAATCTATTGCGATATTTTCCCCTCAGCCGACACGAACACAGACAAGAAGTATAACAAAATAAGTGTATATGGGATAACAATTTTTTTTTTCTGGGGGGCAGCTAATCGGCATCATAGATGCTAATCGCAGAGTTTAATTCGCAGTTAAATTTGTTTTCTTCCACTTTGATCCATTCAAACCTGGCAGCTGCATTGTCCAAAATCTTGAAATCACTACTGCACAGGTCGAATAGTTTGGTTTCTGCAGGATACAGCACTACTGGGGTGTTTTTGATCCTACCCACCACCGTGTTCTCGATCACGTAGACATAACGGTTTTTGCGCTGCTTTTCATACTCCACCGCGATGGTCAGGTGCTGACAATCTGCAAAGACGCTGTCTCTAACTGATAGCGTGGCCGAGGAATGCACGTCGATGCCGCAATTTTGGGGCTCCTTTACGAAGCACCTTTTCATGTCAACCTCTGCACCCGAATTTACGACAATTCCAATTTGGCCACCGACTATGATGCACTGCTCGAGCGAGGCATAACCACGATGAACCATGAGGGTGCAATACTGATCCTTGGTCGCCTTGAGGGTCAAGTTGGACAGCTTTATTTTGTCGCAGCTGAGGTTTATGAAAATATCCGTGTTTCCTTCGACCTCGACGACAACTTCGTCCGGGCTGGAGCCCTTTCCAAGAATCTGGATCGAATCCTCCAGCCAACCGATGCCCTCGCACACGTATGTCCCAGGAAAGATCCAGATGACATCGTTTTCGCAGGCTGCCGAAATGGCTCGGGCCAAGGACTTGTGATGCTGGATTTCGACAGAGCCGTCCAGCTCTCGTACCATGCCGGCCAGCATTTTGGACGCCACCACGTGCACGACTGACTCGCCGTTCGCACGCTTGCCCTTCGGCAGGTTCTGGATGCCCAGCTTCTTCTGGGTGACGAGGGCCCTCAGCGCGGGGATCTCAAAGAGCTGAAGCTCCTTCTTGAGCTCGTCCTGCTTCAACCGAAGCTGGAGGGATTTCAAGACGTCCTCCTCGCTCAAGTCTTCGGACTCGGAATAGCTCATTTCGTTGTCCAGCACCTCGATCTGTCGCCGATTCTCCGAAGCCTCGTCCAGAATCACCCGAATGCGCTCTAGGATGTCCATCGGGATGCTGCCGGATGCGGAGTCGAAGTGCAGTTTCAGACGGGGTTCCAGGTAGCAGTTGGCAAACACGCAGTCCTCGTCGTCGTCGTCATCCCACGGTCGCCACACGTTCTTGTAGAAGAAGCGGACGTGTTCGATGACCTCTGCTGTTCTTTCGAACTGGTCGTCCATGGTCTCGTCGGCCACAGAATAGAGTTCCAGAAGAGGAACGGTGACACATTCTTTCTTGATGAAGTTGTTGATTTCTTGTAAGCATACCCGGTCCTCTTCAGCCAACAGGTCGTTGAACTGTTGCAGAGGTTTCAGGATCTGGACGATCGCCTCTAGCTTGCACTGAGACACGTCGATAACTTCGACGAAAAAATCGTAGTCGCGACTCAGGCCAGACGATTTTGGAGAACTTCTCCAAATCGCGTGCCAACCAGTGGGCTCAACGTTGGCAGTTATGTAGTTTAGGAATGCGGACGCCACACGACTGCAACGGACGCCGGGAAGGATTTCTTTGGAATATAGATACAGGTAGTCGTCGATGGACGACACCTTTTCGGAATATACGCTTACGTTTGCGAGATCCATCGTTTTGACCAAAACAATTTGCTAAAAACGACGACTTTCACGTATTCATAGTTTGCCTAGATTATAAATGAGGTTCGAAAAACGGCAGAAATGTGACGTAGCCAGATTCACGTGACGACGCTCTGGCTGGAGGATTTTTGGCACGTGGACGTATGGCGGGAAATTTAAATGTCATATTTTTTTTTTTTGTGAAAAAACACAACACGGTGAATCTTATTTGGATTATGAAATACATTATATTTGCATTCCTCATTTAATGTATTTTGTTGTTTTGTAATCAGAAACAAAAAGGTCATTTACAAAAGAGTTTTAATTGATGGTCGATTGATAATTTCAAGAAATTGCAAGATTTTGTGAAACCTTTTGTAATTCTGTATGTATACCAAGCTACAGAAACTGGAGAAACTGTTGTTTGGTTCCTTCATAATTTTATGACGTCATATTTCTAGAAATATGCGTTTAAAGCTGTAATTCCATGACATATACTGCACGTTAAAATATCCAAATTAGTATCACAGCACTTTATTGAACAGATAATTTATCCATTGCCTACTATTCTACATAGTCGATTCAAATTCACAATAAATAAAAACTCGAAGAAGGCAAAGTACAAATGAAGGTGCTTCAAAAACTTGACGAAATCCAACTTTCAATTTGTTTGTGTTGCCATGTATGGCAAAACTGTTTCGGCGTCTCCTGGTGGAAGCTGAGGCGAGTGCAAGTTAACCTTGACTGCAAATCTCTTGCCGGCAACTTCGATTTCAAAATTTCCCTTGGAGGTAAAATCGTTGGGAATTGCTTGAGGCTCTCCATTTTCGTCAAGATTTTGTACAAATCCAAGGCATACCTTGAAATAAACAACGGCAAACATTATTACATCAATTTCTGCACTTTATAGTAATATTTTATAACCTTGGAGGATTATATAAATTATATGGATGATTTTGTTCAACAACCTTGACATTCTCTGACATGATTCAGCCCATTTTTTCCGAAATGTAAAGCTTAGGAATGCCAAAGGTTCAATTTTTCAATGGATCAGAATAGCTAGAAAATCTGTACAAAGTACACTTTACAATTATGTTTAGAAGACAGTTGAATTCTGTTTAGTAAAGTGTAATAGAGTAAATAGAGTAAAGTGTGATTATAACAAGAAAAGTGAATCTTTTAATGTTAAGAAAACAGGGTTAATTCACCTGTTTTTCCAGTGTGTAGCCATAGCAGGTCGTCGTTGTGACGCCCACATACTTTCCATCACGATAAATGGGTTCCTGTCTCCAAGGCCAAGGATCCCGATCCAGGTCATGATTTTCAAGTATTAGTTGCACATAACGTCGTTTTACACCATCTTTGCGCTGCTTCAATAAAGCTTCGCGTCCCAAGAAGTTGCCTTTCTGGATTCATAAAAAAACCATCATTAACTTCTTGAATTGGGTAATTTTCAGAGAAAATCTTTTCTTAACTGCAGTTATTTTATACGTTGCATCCAGATTAAAGAGGATAACTCAGTAAGTATAACTTACTTAATTTGCAAAATAATGTAGGACACTGGTCAAAAAAAAAAATTTTTGTCCGGAATTCGTAATGCCACTTGAAAACTCACGTTGTATTTAACTCGAAATCCTCTGCCACATTCCAACGGTGTTGTCGTGGTGTCTAGATCTTGACCCCAGAAAGCATAAAACTTTTCGATGCGCAACGTCCGCATCGCAAACGCTCCCGCATGCTGAATTTCATATTTTGCTCCTGCAGAGATCAGGCGTTCGTAGACATGCAACGCAAACTAGAAACAAGATATCGGATTCAGCTTATTACGAATTCTATGCGGGAAACTAGTCTTAAGAAGAACTATGATCCACATTTGTCTACCGAAAGTTTTCCTTGCAGTATTTACGAAGAGATTAAGTAAGCGGTAAACACCCTGGCAAAGTTAATCGGTTTAACGGTGGCTCAAGATCAAACCAAGTGATGATAATGTTTTTTTTTTTAACACCGACTATAGCAATTCGTTCATAATGGAATTCGAGGAAGAGGGAGAACATATCTATGACACTTTAGATGAACTGAGAGATTCGGTGATGGACAAAATAATTGCAAACCTCCGTAGGGATGTACAAGATCCATCCAACTTCTCCAGTGTGGGTGAGATTCATAACCCGGATTCGGCTAGCGAGACCAACGTCCAATTCCTTGAATGTGAAAAAAGGGAAATTGGAGCTGCCCATGTCGGTGTCGGTCAGTTCAGACAAGAGGCCACGGGAGTGAGCGCCCATGACGCAGATGGCAGTATACATGGAAGTAACGTCGATGACGGTAACAGAGCCATCAACTGGCAAGTGCCGCTTTAACCACGTCCAGCAGCGGGCCTGCTGAATGGTCGGAGCGATCATCATGTAACTACAAGCATAAACAAAGCGGTTTACTTATTCGTTCATATCGGATGTTATGGACAATTTATGATAACACACTTACCGATTTTCATCTAATCTCGCTAAACTGCAGTCGTTTTCATAACCTCCACTCTGGTTTTGCATTCCGGTATGCGCAATCGCCCCAACCGGAATATCCACGTCGTTCGAGCACAGATATTGAAGAAAATTCACGACCTCCTTCCCTTTGGACTGTGAATTGAAGCACATATTTAATCAAATTGAAGAGTTAATGCTGCCAAAATGATCATGCTTAAATATGGTAGCAGTGTTTTAACATGCTAAATCGATAAATCTTGCGTTCATTAATAAATTTATGGCTGGTTGCACCAATTAAAAACCCAATCGTCAAAATAACCATTCGAAATTCTTATGGCAGTGGTCGTTTTTACCCTTATCTCCAGCTTGGTAAAAGACGAATAATCGAGCAATCCAACTGCTTCGCGACATGCACGGTACTCGGCATGCACTCTGTCAAACCACTGTGGTTTTCCAAACGTGTCTGTTTGCGCAATTTTAAAAGGCAAGGTGCTGCTTTCAATTCCTAAATGACAAAAACAGATTACGACACTAAATAATTATCTGTAATCAAACTGCATTTTTTTCCTAATGGCAACTGGATAACAACCTGCTTTTGGTGGTTCGAACCAAGCCGGTCTTTCGTATCCCATTGTTTGACTAAAAACCGCACCGGCCGCTTTTAATCTAGGATATATGGGGGACATTCTCAATTTCCTACCGTTGTAAAACTCCTGAAATGGGTACTTGATTTTGTAGTGCATTCCTAGTTAAAAATGATTGGCGTGTTTTCAATTTCAAGTTAAACATTAACTGGAAACTAATTTATGGCTTGTTGAAGGCTACAGTACCCGGTACTTCTTTTATCCTATCATGCAAGAATTTGCGATTATTATGCAATCCTATGAACCGCTGAATGTCAAGTTCACAGACGTCAAACGGTGGTTCCTTGTGAGCGATCCAGTGGGCCACCACTTGACCAATACCGCCGGCTGCAACAGCGGCCATTGTCTTGGCACCAGAAGCCACAAAATAGTTGCGAATCTAAGGGCAATGAGCGTATAAAAAATAAATATTATTCTAAAATTGGCTGTCACGGTGCTTACATGATACAACTTTGCTTAAGCACATGGAAAAAATAAAATGGGTTGGCTTATGGATATTGATATTAGCTTCTCCTAAACATAAACTGCACATTTTAAAGGTTATCTGAAATTACTTTGGGGGCTTCACCGATAATCCACTTCCCATCTGGAGTAAAGCATTCAGGCCCATTGCACAAGTGGTCCGGCACTACACCACGAAGTTTTGGCACACGATGCAAGATTTGTTCCAATAAAACGTCTGCAAGTTAAAATATTTCCATAAATGGATGCCAGAGTTTTCTACGGTCGATTTAAATTTTAACTCTTGATAATTACAAAAATGATCCCAGTCTTCTTGGAGGTTATTTTCTTGCGTAGCAAAGGATGCTTTGTCCTTGTATGCTGGCTTTGCGGCAGGCTCAAAACCACCTGCAAGAATGTGGCCATCCTTCTCACGAAAGTAGATATAACCATCATAATCCCGCACAACTAGTAGTAAAATCCCCCCCAGAAAAAAATATATTAGGACCAAACCAAGGAAAACATGCTTTCGCCATAAATACAAAACGTTCTAACCAGGCATATTGGAATCCAAGTCTGGTATGGGCCTTGTGTGAAGATAATAATGTTCGCAAGGATGCAAAGGCACTCGCACTGCTGGGTCACTCATTTGTCCAATGTGGCGTGCCCACTTAACGATATAGAGAAATTTAAAATAGAATTTAACGAGTTAATAAGTTTCAGGCTTTTCCAACACACGAAAATCTAGTTACACTCACGAGTCCTCCACAATTTATGAAATATTCACAGGAAATGGCACCTCTACTAGTTTCTACGGCCGTCACTCGACGGTTCTGTGCCAAAATTTTCCGAACGGTGCAGTTCTCGTACATTTGAACTCCTGAAACCCGGTTTTTAAAATGTCACTGGAACTAACATAAACGAATTCGAGTTGAACTAGCTAGATAGAGAAGAATTTACCTTCACTCATGGCTTCACGAAACAATGAATGACATGTCAAGTAGGGATCCACAACTCCATCCTTGGGCACCCACAAAGCACCCTGCGTAAGACAATGACAATGGAAACTTAGGAGTATTCATAGATATTCTCAGGCAGAAATATTACTCGACAATCGTATTTCTATATTACCTCAATATCATCCACTTGAATGATAGGACACAGAGCTTGGGCTTCAGCTGGCGACAGGACATGGCACTCAATTTGATGGCAACTATAGTTTGGAAATTGCAAAGATATGACATTGATTGGTGTTGATTATACAAATCAAAAGTAAATAATACACTATTATTGAAGCAATTAAAATTCAGTAGATAATCACTCACACTGAAGAGGACTTTAGTCTATTAAATTCAATCATCCTATCCTTTGTTCGGGCCAACATTAGACTACCACACTCTTTCCAGCCTAGAATGTAACGGAAAAGGTATGCTCAATAACTTATCTCGAATACAATACCTATCCTCTCCCTTTCCTCTATTCTTTATTTGGATTTTAGGACAAAATTCCCCCTTTCAGTAAGTTAATTGTACAAACCACAATGATGATAAATATATATTTAATTAGTGATTAGTTCTAGAGATGAGCGTGTTTGTAAGGTGCAAGTGATAAAGTGCGATCAACTTTCTGAACTTATGTCGGACAGCATGCAAGTACCTTACGCAATTATCACAAATGCATGTGGCTTTTGGGGTATCCGCACCTGTCTGCAATCCCTGTTCGGCAAGCTGTCGATAAAGTGCCGTAGAGTGTTGGCATAGTTTTGTCTCTACCGAAGAGTCGCGTAGCTGACCCATCAGACCGGAGGACAACCATGTTGATCCTCCACCTAGTCTTTAAATGACAATGGCAAAGTTATTATTATTATCACGATTTGTTGCAGTACGTTATATCACGTTGGTATAGCATTTCGTAAATGTACATTTTACGAGGTCATGAATGTTTAAACTTCATATTACCTTCCCTGTTCAAGAACTACGATGTCAGTGAATCCAGCTTTGGCCAAGTGATAAGCAACGGATGCTCCAATGATTCCTCCCCCCGCGATGACCACTTGGGCTTCGGTGGGGGGCCGAGACCCCCCGGGGGATGACACCTTGGCATCGGTAGTTGTCCGTGGTGCATCACTATCACTTGTAGGATTGCCATTATTACGTCCATTTCTTATAAAACGCCTATATTGCACATAGGGCTTCACATTGCAACCCTTTTTGGCAATCGATAACTGATTGACAAATTTACCGAAGTTTTCTACCCTAATCATGACTAATTAATTGTATATGTATGTTCTTTACTCTCATCATGTTGTCATACCATCGTTTTTGGCCTGTCCTTCAATAACAGCATGAGAAAAAATCATTCATGAGAACATTTGTGATGACCCAAAGAGCAAGAGTCTGCATGATAGTATCGATTCGGTAGGTCGATTTGGTACGGTTGATATCGATATTTCGCTCGGTACATCGATACACAAACGTACAGTGTGCGACAAAAACCACAGACTAATTTAAAAAAAATATATAAAATTATTTTAGGGCCGAAAATAATAAACTTAATGTTAATTTACTATATTATGTGAAATTGTCCTTATGTTATTCGTGTAACATACAGATTTGATTGAGTCATGCTCATGTTGTTTCTAGCAATTAAGTCATAATTACCTCAAAGGAAATTTCTGTATAAAATTACATTTCCTGAACAACATCCTTACTAAATAAACATGAAGCTGTAAGCCTTTCGTATGAATAACTTGTTTTAAACTTTTATTTTACACACAAATGGACAGCAAAGTACAAATGAATACATGAAAATATTTTGCAGCTTTTTTCCATATGATATGCATTGTCATACATTAATCTCAGACTCATCTTCTCGACGTGCTTACATTATTAAGAGGAGGAAAACGAAATAAATTGGCAACAAATTGTAAAAAAAAATATATATGCAAATTTGGATATTTTTTTGCCTTCTTCAGTTTTGCCGCTCAACATTGCTTGAAAACGTCATCAAAAAAAAAAAAAAAAAATGTTAACTGGCTGCCAGTTTGATTATAAAGTGCAAATTCACTATCAAGCGTTTTCAATTTATCATATTTATATATATATATAAAAAAACATTCATCTTTGTTAATAGTTTTTCTTTTCTTTGCTTTGTTAAAAAGTCTGCGGTTATACTTGGTTTTAGCGTTCACCCACTTTCTAAAGATTTGCAAAAATCTGCTTTCAGTAATATATTACTGTTTAGCACATCCTGAAAAGCATAATGGCGGGTCCACGTTTTGGCGATGCTGTTGAAAGTTAGGCGATCATCTGCATAGAGCTTTCCTACTTTTGGTTCCATGCAAACGTGGCAATAAGGATCTGTTAGAAGTGACTGAATACTAATAAGAACTTTGGATATTGTGAGAACAAGACTCCAGTTGTGTTGAATAGAATCGATGCCTATGTCGCCATGCCTGCTGATATTTGGATGGAAGATTTTAGTTATAAATCTAACAATAGGTGGCCTCATTGGATAACTGAAATAAAAAGCAAAAGCATATAAATTATGATGGTTTCAGGTGCAGTTTGATGCCCACATATATATATGGTTACTTGCCTATGTGGAATTTGTAAATAGAGGAAAAATCTGCCTCCTTCATAAGGGCTTCCCACTGGCCCTAATATAGACGCTTGCCAATGGCAACACTGTCGATCCAGTGGTATTGCTTCGATCCCTTCCGGAGGATCGCTCCGTAACGCTTTCAGATCATTTATGAGACGAGTCCGCCGCCAAGAATTTTCTTCTATGGGCAAGTTGATTTGCATCGTCATCTGATGCAAGCATAACAAACATGGAGTGCTTCGTATTCTGCAAGGATTTTTTTCCCCCAATTAAGGATAAATACCCAATGCAAGAATTTGTATTATTAACAAAATTTTAGCTACACTTACAATTTCATATAAAGCGCCGTCCAAACAACATTTGAGTGCCCTTTGCAATGTTGAACATACAACGGCCACCGGCGATCGCAAAACTTTTTCCACTGTTCCTGAGACGTTTCTGTATAAATCAACTGTTGCCACCGCCGGCACACTTGGCCGCAGCTCCACAGTGAAATGTCATCCAAATATGAAAAAACTATTAACAAAACTGGAGAAATCGGAAAGCTTTTAGTGATCGTAAACGTGCTGCAACAAGCGCGTGGTACCTTCATCTGGTGCGTGCGTACCTTCAGCTGGCAGTAACTCGACTAATCCTTCGGCCAACGTATCGTTTTCTTTCAAAACCGTTAGCGCTTTTATTCTCTCGGTCAGTCGATCGGGTTTGTTTGCGGCATAATGTGGCCTGTTCTGGCTTCGGTTATTTTGGAAAAAAAAATCTGTAGGCTCATCGTTCCCTGAATCATCATCATCCGTCTTCTTTTTAAAAAAGAATTTTAGAAATATCAGCGACTTATAATTTGATTTGCAATCAACCTGTCACATTTTCGAAAGCTTACCTCTTCGAATAAAACCCCCTCTGGCGCATTAATATCATCAGGAAATAGAAAAGCATGGCAAGTAGAGCACACAGGCTCCCCAAAACATAATCCATAAAATCCACTGCAAAAGCTACAACGAGGATACTACAAATGCAGACAAAAAATATTATCAATAAATTATGCAGGAGACTATTTCGTCTGATAAGAACATCATGATTCAAGGCTAAATAGGCTTGGATATGCGAAACGGAACAAAAGCCACAGAACTTATATCTGTTTACAATTTTGGATTTCATCGCATTATCTACCAGATGATAGAAATGTACAATAGTTAATAAAGGGTTGGATTTCTAGGCTTAGGTATATTAGTATACTATAGGCAACATGCATACTGGAAATAGCATTTTGCCACGGTAAATAAGCATTATTTTGGCCTGGTATTTAAAAACTAGGTTAACCAACCTTATAATTGCACGTATTCCATATTGACAATTGCTGTGAGTCCACTATAGAAATATTATGATTATCTTCAATTTTTACATTATTTTCGTCCCTGGACGTCGCCATTTTTCATTTTTTTCTCAATGAAACAGTGTGACCGCTGCTGATGTCCAAGTATCCCTTTTTGAAGTTGTAATTTCCCTCACAGAGTTGCATATGGTTTCTACCATTTTGTGGAAGAGGGCATTCGAACATCGTTTATTACGTTAATTTATTGTAGAAATTTTTGAATTAATTTTAGCTATGGAAACCAAAGATTCGCCGATCAATATTTTTTGGTTTGAGTTCCTACTGAATCCAAGCATTTTAGAGGAGCATTTAAATAAAGAACGCCCAGGTAAGATTATATATTGACAGCTTCTGCTTTTAGAGATCTATGTTGACAATAATTTGTATGCATGCAATACCTTTATTATTAACATTTAAGCAGTAACTGCTTATGTGTTTATAACAGAATAAATTTGTTTTACGCTGGCCAGAACGTAAAATGCGGAAATGCTATTGTTAAATAAAATGTGTTCTCATCATCTCTAGAACCTCGGGCAACAGACTTGATTATTAAGTTTTTGACAAATGCATCTCTGTCAAAGGACCGTGAGCAAACTACGTTTCCTCCAGTTACCGTATTGCCAAATGACAAGTTGGATTCTCCAGAATTTATTGAAGGTAATTTAAATTAACTATCTTTTTGATTTTATAACGTTTCTACTGAATGGCATATTTATTGCCAAATGTAAGGTACTAATAATTAAATGTAAATATTTTTAAACTTGGTTTTTATATTGTGGATGTTTATTGTAGAAACTAAAGAACCACCCCTTTCAGCCGATAACAAGAAGGAAACTGCACTGAAACTTCTAGCTAACAAAGTTGCGGCATTTTTGAAATGGGATTTGAACATTATTCAATCAAAGTATGCAGGTGATTTTAATTGAAGATGCCTTTTTCAAGCTATGTTTGATTAATATTGTGTGTGGTTTTTTGGTAGATTGCCGCTTACCATGCAGAATGCATTGCTAAACAATTTGCTGCTTCAGTCTCTTGGTGGAGATAATTTTCGACTTCATCCTACGTATCATTTGGAATGTTTAGCTGATCCAATCGATGAATTGAGCGATCAAGCTTTTTTTTCTATAAATTTATTCCACCGATGGTGAGTTCCAATTGATCAAATGTAGAGTTCATGAAATTCTGTTTCATGATTTTTATATTGATTATTTTGTTATTCAGGTGTGCCCGCACAGTTTTATCAAACTCATTTACTACAAAACCACAGAAGACGCCCACGGTTTCTATGTAAGATAAATGCATATTTCAATTAACTAAAATTTCAAAGTTGTGGTGTATTTATTTTTAATTTTCTTTGTGTTTTAAATATTTACACAAAATATGTTTTGCAAATCAGTCCAGAGAATCAAGATCCAACATTTGTTCCACCTGTTGTTATTGATAACTTGATTAAGATGGTAAGCAATGTGGTAAACTTTAAAAATTGTTGGTTTGTGATATAGCATTTTCAGAATATTTTGTATATTTTTTTCACAGATTTATGACTGGCTGAGTGACTCCAAAATAATATTAGAGAAATGTTTAGATTTGAAAAAAGATATTAGAATTCCAAGTTTACATACATTTGGTATGGCATTTATGATAATTATTGAACTTAAATATGTAAGATCCATAAAAATAATTATGCATTATTATGTTTTCCAGATACGCTCTCGGAGGATAAACACGAGGTGACTTATTTTTGGGAAAATGGAACTCTCATAGAAAATAAAGAAATTATCTGCCAGGTAATTAAACGTCTTAATAGCATGTAAACATGTGATTTTGGTATTTCATATTTGTTCTCTGTTCTGCTAGACTGCTTATGACTTAGGCTGCTTACATTTCTATCAACGAGAATATGCCCGTGCAGGAGATCTATTTTTTAAAGCTCATGAACTTTACGAACAGGTATATTTTAACTAAAGTTTCAAGTCATGAAAAAAGAATCTAGGCTTGTCTAATTTTAATAACCAATTTCTTCATTCAGACCCCCAATCCAGTTTTTTGTATCATTGATTATGATACTTTAAAAGGATATTGCATAGCTCTTGGTGGAATTCTTCATAAACCTATAATTGCAACCAAACCCACTTTAATTGAACGTTTACAAGCTTCATGCAGGAATAATTACCAGGTAATTATGTGGTGATTTTTTTTACAAGTTGTAAAAGGCAATCGTCTACAAGAATGCTCTGGAGTGAATCCTGTTAATATATTTCCTTTCCATTTGTTCTTAGAATATTATTGACATCATGATGGAAGATAACGTAAAATGTGAAATACCATTGGTTTACAGAGAGCAAATTGCGACAAATCTATCTGCAAATTGTGAAGCTGAACCAAGGCACGTATATTTTTTTGTCACATAGAATAAATAATAATAAAACGATGTGCCACTAATATCATATAATTAAAAATATGTGGTAGTTGAATTTTGAAATGTACGATTGTTTGTTCATACGTTGATTTTTTTTTCTCTAGTTTAGAGCTTCAGTTTCAAGTTTGCACCTTGAATGTAATTCGATGGGTGATGTTAGGCCGACCAATTGCCCACGACTATGTCTCAGCTTTATTGGCTTGTGGAGAAATTGGAGCAAAGTTCTTGCACGATGCAGTAGAGAGGGTTTACTCTCATTTGAATCGGGCCCAGCAAAAAGATTTGGCCAACTTCTTAAGGTCAGAATGAAATTAATGCCAAAAAAAATAAGATTTGAAAATTGCAGAAAAATCTTTTTAACAAATTATTAATTGGCATTCCTTCACTAGATATATATGCAAAGCAACGTATACAATTAATCCTTTGATCAGCAAAATTTTGAACGAACTTCGAATGTTTGGCACAGCTTTGTGTCCAGTCGAAGTGTCAGAAAAACCAAAGTTAAATCTGACAATTCCAAAGCGAGATTTCTCAGGTAGTTTGTTAATTTAATACTATTGAATCCCTTTCATAATTCTATAACATTAAACGATCATATAAAATCTGGTTTGCAGGGCATCCTTTGCTACTGTTGGGTGACATTGAAACCCAAATAATAAGCACTTATGACCCACAGACGCTTTGGGAATTAATACCAAGATTTCATGCGGTTGGATCAAGGAGAGCTTCATGGTTAATCACCAAGAGAGTACGTTTATTCACCAAATTGCTTATGTAAATGGTTGAACGGTCGCAATGGTACGTTTATAATAAATTCATATTTATTGTTATTTTCAGTGGGAATTGTCCAATCCAATGCATAGCCTAATACTAGAGCTTCCACCAGGCTATGTCCAAGAAGCAACATATATTTTGCTCGCAAAAGTGTGGGAACTTACCAAGCTGAAGGTGCGATGACAAAAAATATCCATTTAAAGATACCTGGTAGCAATTTGATATTGATTGCAAGTTGAATGTTTAAACAATGTAGAGTTATCGTGAGGCCCGTCGAATTCTCGAAGCCGTCGAGCGTGAAGTCAGCGACAAATCCTTCAATTTATTACAACTAATTCGCTGGGAAATTCTTCTTTTGGATCTTCTGCACGTCCGTTCGCTGTCGTTGGCCAGACCGCCGTCTGAAACTTGGATTCAGGAACTCATTATGTTAGCTAAGGCGTGCCTAACGCTTTGCTTGCAAGAAATAGGTGGAGATATACATACGATTCATATCTACATTTATTTGGGCTAAGTTTGAACTATTTTTCTTGTTTATATTTTGGCAAAGATTTGCTCCCACGGGCAGATATCGTAGAGGAGTGTGCTCTGTTCCTTTTGCACAACCAGCAGTGGGATTACTTGACAACTTTAGCTATAAACAGGGGAAGCTGCTTGGAGGTAGCATAATATGGCGATTTGAAAATGAGCCAGTTGTTTTCTAAAATGTTGAAATGCATCAATTTTTGTTGTTGTCAGTTTCCAGTGATTCTTGCCCGAGCGTGTAATGAGATCAGGGCTAACAAAAGTGCGAGGAAAGCTGCACGAGAGCTGTGGGATGTAGGTGAGCAATAAAGATTTTTTCTTCTTATTTTCTTCTTATTATTTTTACCATCTGATCAAAGGACTCATCAGGATTTTTACATTTAGTATTGCCACTCTTTGCCACAAGTCTTGGGCAGCAAAAGCGGAACGTGGGAGGGATGCCGACATTGGTCCAACGCGAAGTGCCTTACGTCATTATGCCAAGGTGAAGAGCAGGGTTTTCTATTTTGTTAAACTGCTTTGATAGAATATTTCAGCTTACCCTGATTTCATTTCCATTTTCCAGAACTCATTTTAATCGATACTGCATCAAAATTAAGGCATGGGAATTTTGAAATCGTTTGCTCATTCAGAATCATATTTCTTGTTTTGGTATTTTTTATCAACATCCTTTTTTTAGGATTCAACGATTCTTGCCATTTTAATTGCTTTGATTTCGAAAATCCATAATATTTTGAAGGTAGGCAAACCAAATTCATTATTTTGTTCGACAACGATGTAAAGTAATTAAGAATAGAAGATGATTATAATTGTCTTATATAATTGTAGGATGATTCAAATAATAACATAACAATTGAAAATACATCAGTATGGCCATCAGTTATCAGCAAGTGAGTCTCAGTTAAAATCCATTTGTAATTGTTACAATTTAACTGACGTTACAATTTTTATTTAGTTCTACATCTTTCGGGATCAGGCTCGTACAAGAGTCTCTCGCACTTATCCTCAACCATGCCTTAAGCTTATATCCAACGTCGTTAGCATGGCTGAAGGCAAAGGCAGATCTTAACTATGGTTCGTACTCACGGTAGTCTAGAAACGAAAAACGTAAATGACCGTGAAGGCTAATGAGCTCCAAACAAATAATGGGTTTGCTTTTTCAGTGATGGGGCATCACGCTGACGCCCTTCATTATTACCTGGAGGGAGCTGTGCTTTCGAGCGATTACTTTACCAGTCCAACTTCACGTTTTGTTTTGGATGAAAATGGTCTTAGGCGGGCCATACGCTCTTGTTCCCAACTTCAGTGCCATACACAAGCGGCTATTCTTTGTCAGTTTTTAGATGAGATAGACTATGTAACAGCATTCAAATGTCTTCAAGAAAAAACTGGGCAAGATTCAATGGATTCCTACTACAACTGCATTTGGGATCTCAGCATGCTCGAATTTCTTGTCAGTATCCTTTTTGTTTTGCAATGAGCACCGAGCTGGGTGGGCTTTATGCTGGCCTTTTGAAATCGAGATACATGGGTTCGAAACACGAGTCTGCTAACCAAACTTTTACGAATTTCAAAAAAAAGTTCTTTCCAGTAGAATGCTGCGTAGAATCTCAACATAATGTCACGTTTAAAGTAGAACACACGGAATTTGGTTTTTACGCTATACTTTAGCGTATTTCTTTAACAGCATCTCTACAGATATCCACACCAAAAGAGGAGAATTAAGCAAGAAGGAGTTGGCTGTAAGCTGCTTTAATTTATTGTCATTTACAGTAAGTCAGTATGCATTCCTTTAGTTTGATCTAATAATTCTCTAAATTTCCTGCCGTTTCAGTTAAAATATATTGGTCAGTTAGAACTGAATGCCAACAATAACATTGACATCCAAAGGGAAGCAACCAATATCAGAAAAAGTCGATTCATGAGAGCTATGGTAAAACAATTCTTTTAAACATTATGTAGATAAACTAAGTCGTTTGTATAAAATGGATGGATGATGGAAATTGTGTAATACATTTTGTTATCTTTGTTTATGGGGAAAATTAATTTTTGCAAAATTAGCTGTTTATTTGTCAGTGCTCCGGGTCGGCTACCATGACTGTGGTTTTCCTCAGTTGTTTACAGGCAAATGCCATAATAGTTCCTCAAAAAATCGGCCGCGTCCGTGCTCCTTAAATTACCAAATAATTAAAAAAAAAACATTTCCAAAATACTAATACCAATTGTCAGGTGGGCTGAGTCCCACAATGCATGTGTGCTAACTATATTTACAAAAGTTGCTTTTTTGACAACGTCACGTGATTCGATCCATAATTCCAATAAAAATAAGAGTAAATTCCTGTTTTAACTAATGGATACTTGAAATGGATGAGTGCTTGAAAATGAAGGAGATGCGCCTTGAATCCTTGAAATATGCTGGAATTTTTTTTCAAGAAATTTACTGGACACCGTTGGTTCACCAACTTCAACCAAGTTTTATTGCGAAAAAAAATGTATTTGTTAAGGGGAATCACAACCCTATCACTTTCAATGGATTATGAATATATTTACAACGTACACAATTACAGCCAAACAAAAAAAGATTAAATAAATTTAAAAATTGTTTAAAATAGCTTGATTAATCAGCAATGGGTACGTATCACTTTTTCGTTTTACACTTAGAGCGGGTAGATTTTTTCAAAAATAATAAACAAGTTAGAAAAACGGCCGTTAGTTTGCATTCTCATGCTGCTACCTGCTGGCAGAATGTGGAAATTAACGGACGTTTTTCAAAATTGTTTATTAATTTTAAAAAAATCTACCAGCTCAAAACTGATTTATCAAGCTATCTTAAACAATTTTTATTTTTATTTTATCTCTTTTTGTTTTTGCTGTAATTGTGATCCAGCTTAAGTTATTCAAAATATTTCGGGTATTGAAATATTTACATATTTATAGTTGCGGAAAAGGTTGCGTAATTCGTGCTATGCCTGTTTTTATTTTTTAATTGAATGCGGAATTTTGGGAGTGGCCAAGTAGTGATCTGGCAGCATTATTTTGTTTGAATTTGTCGAACAGTAACGTGCGTTTCGAGGAGTTTATTTTTTATTTTTGGAAAGTTGTACTTTTAAAATAATGAGGTGAAAAGCGGGTAAAGTTTTGATAACATCATTTTGTAATCACTTAGTTCAGTGTCAAATGCGACATAAAAGTGATTTCCTGCCGGTTACGTTTGTATTTGGCCGACCCATTTCCGTTGGTCGAAGTAGTGTCACTCGTGGAAAAAATCAATCGGAGTCAAGTCGGATCCTGCCTACTATTTGACAGTTTATAAAAAAAACATTGTTTATCAAACTGAAAAGGAAAAACTATATAAATCTAACCGAAATCACATCACTCTCAAGCTGAACAACAAACATGGCAATGTTAAACGATTAAAGTGCTCTAAAACATCGACGCGAGATCAAATGTGTGCCAGTTCTTGTGTAAGTAATCTTTTGAGTAATTATTATTGAGTTCAAATCAATTAACGGTATTTTGGCTAAACCGAATTTTTTCGTTACGACATGAAATATACAGCCATATTCAGAGAGCCCTTAACATGCAGTTAATTAAATGAGCTATATTCCATTTTGATGACATTATGGTGACCTATGACCTTAACATGTGACAATTCCCACATGGCCGCCACTGGAGTAAAAGGGCACTTTGAATGCCCATACGCAGCAATGGACTGCTGAATCGAATTCAATCGTTTGGCGGGGCACACTGAACAAGGGGCTAAAATTTTCACATCATAATGTCCCCAATAACCAGAATCCATTGAATGTGTAGTTTTTAACAGGTGCATTCGTTGTAAGATTAGCAATGTTTTAAATGCTTATCTATTCTGCTCTAAATAAATGTATGCAAAGTATAGAATTTCGCGTACTGCCACTTTGCCATTCGCCAAAATTGGGCTTGGACAACATGCCATATATGTACAGCAGCTTCATTGAAAGCATTGTACGATTATTTCTGGAACAGATTGTCATTCAATTTAGTTTTTGTTAAGAAAGCAATTTCTACGCAATTTAAATTGTGGTCTAAAACAAATCCACTTACCAGAGCATAATGAAATTGATTTCCTGTCTTTTCAACATTTTATGAAATTACCTTTTTTCTTCCATCGTTATATTTTTTTGAGGAAATTCAATTATAGCCTAACTGAATTGTTTGGCAAATGCACATTTATTAGTTTTGAACGAAAACAATTATGGCCGGAGGTGAATCCTAATAAAAAAAAATGTCGAGGACTTTGGTCCTTCATGTACAGCCTGCTCCGACTATTCTAAACTTGAGTTTGAATATAAAGGATGTACATTTGTTTTTCAAATTCATAAAAAAATAGCCAACTTTGACTAATAAAGAACTTTCTGGCGGAGTACATTTGTGAATAGAAAAGCGTATTTAAAATTTAAGACAACAACTTAACAATTCCCGATACTGGAGCATTTGCTTGTTGCGCAACGTGATTTTATTTACCCTTTTGTCTAATCCAGAAATTCCTATTGTATTCGAATTTAATGGCGAAAGAAACTTCGAGCACATTTATCCAGGTTTTACATTTAGGTTTTATCCCTCCTTTTATTCTAATGCTATCAATGTATAGTTGATGATTTCAGAATCGCTTTATCTTGCAAAGTCACCCAAATTGCTGGATGCTTTTATCACTCGGCGGCTTTACATTGTCTCCATTCTGTGTTCATGCCACCCCCGCTATTTTTCAGCTTTGATTTTCGATACTTTGGTACCATTGTCTGACCAGGCTCACCCTGAATGGCTACGAACGAGACTGGGACGCTTTATTTGTTAGTCATTTGCCGACCGATTTACTAGACGATCGAAGTATCAATTAACGTCATATTCAGTACAAAAAAGTGCTCTTTGCAACGTTTTAAATGTTTTGCACGTTTAAAAACTCGATGTTAAGTGAGGATATTTTTTATACTCCTAAAGGCCCTTCACTTTAAATTGCTGCATTAAATACTTGAAAAATGAAAATACAGCGCCATCTGTGATACATTCCATTAAATAAGAATCTGAGCATTTGCAATTTATGCAAAATTAAACCAAAATGAACGTTGTTTTTTTGAATTAGCCTCATATTACCTGAGAGATAAAATAATGCTGGGAATGACATTTTATATCATCCCCAGCTTGTCATTCCAGGCTTGTCAGGAGTTAGTTAAGCCGGGTCTCCACCAAGACGTACATTGTACGTATACACACGTTTTTACAAACATATGCAAAAAAAAGTTTGCCCTTCATGTTTGTTTCAGCCGCCATTTTGTAAATATATGTAAATATCAAAATTGTACAGCTA
The DNA here is from genome assembly GCA_034698625.1 of Julus scanicus. Lineage (NCBI taxonomy): Eukaryota > Metazoa > Arthropoda > Diplopoda > Julida > Julidae > Julus > Julus scanicus. Next base: position 5,717 of record JAQGBW010000820.1, on the reverse strand, counting down.
TTAAAGACATTTAATTGGAGTACAATTTTGATATTTACATAATTTACAAAATGGCGACTGAAACAAACCCGGAGGGCAAACTTCTTTTCATATGTTTGTAAAAACGTGTGTATACGTACAATGTATGTCTTGGTGGAGACTCGGCTTTACTGCATCCCTGGAATGGAATGACACTGGTTTTGGATTTTTTTTGTTGAAAAAAGTTGATCGTTTTTGAAGGAATTTTGGGGATCCTCGCGTGAAGGAACCTATTGAATTGAAAGTTTTCACATTATTGGACCCAACACGGCATACTGCGCATGCGCCCTTCTGTCCGGGATTGATGAGGGCCCCATAACGGTCACTTTGGTCTGTGATGGCTCTAAAAGTTCAAACGGGTTTCATTCAGCATTTTTAATGTAAGGTCAAAGTTGGAGTGAATGGCCCCAACATGGTCATTTGTTTCATGGGCACCCGGCATCAATCAATAATTAATGGTAGGTAGGTACATCGTGTGTGTAGAAGGATGTTTATGGAAATGCCACATGCAGATTATTTGCTCTTCAATGTCAAGTATGCGAAAGCACTTGTACTGGCAGAGGATGATGTCCACCATTTGCATCGTGTGAGGGCGTGGATGGCGATCTTTTTCTGGATAGCATTGATTTCGCATGATTTATTCAGATCAACAAATCACGACCAAAGTTAATATTTATTTAACTTGAAAGATGCTTCGGGGAGGAGAACGAGAGAGAGCAGAAATTGAGATTTTGTTATGAAAAGAGGAGGAGAGTGAAAATGGGATGAAGAGAGCGGAGGAAAATGCTAGGAAAATCTAAGTACAGACGGAAGTGTGAATGATTCACCTCGTATATGTGCAAAAGGGTAGGGGAACCCTGCTCTTGGTGAAGGTACAAAATGCGGGTATGACACTCAGTTCTTGGTGATGAGAGCTTATATTGCGTTTTTCCTATGCATACACTCACCAGGACCTTCCAATCAAAATATACGATTTTTCCTCATGGAGAATTATTTTTTATAGAGTATTTTTATACTAATGTAACTCCACATCAGAAGGGATTGAGTCCTATGGACATGTTTTTCAACTTTTCCCCTGATTTTGCTAATGCTTTAGTGACATTTTATTACATTGAAGCATATTGTGAAAATTCGTTTTTAAGGCAATGTGGTTAATTGGAAAAATTATTCTTTATATCTTTAACTACAAACTGTTGACGTGTTTTGGTATGTGTTATCTACACTTGTAGTGTTTTGGTGTTCACAGGTCAACACGATGGTAACACGTGTATGATTCTACAAAATTATACACTGTGTTACTATTGTTGTTTACAACTAAATATATTTGTAACAAATACACGAAACTATGATAAACGCTTTCCATGGAATACAAGCATAAGCCCAAAATTAATTCCATGAATTTAACCAGGTTTGGTTAGTTTATGTTAATGTTTTTGCTCTTATGGGCTTTTGTGTGAGACTTTACACAGTTTAAAAATGCCCAAACCCTAAATTTGCAATGGTCTCGATTTGTTCGTGGTTTATTAAAAAAAAAAAAATTGTACTGATAAGTTAACTAAAGACAATGTTCATACATATGTGAAAACAGTGTCTTTGGATGTAGTGGTGATAGGGAGGTTTCATAGCGCAGCGCCGCCTAATTTCGGACGTAAATTTTCCATTGGAGTGTCGCCCTCTGGCATGCGCATCCATTATACGCCTATCTGTACGGTGGGTGGGCTTCCATGTTGGAAATCGAAGTAGGTTGTTGGGGAAGAACTGCTTCCGGTTGTCGGGAAGCACGGGAGAATTGCGTTGAAGGGGGTTGTCTGCCGTTGCCGTTTCTTTGGCGATGGAGGAAGGGGATACAGTGAAGATTAATAATGGGACGGATGGGAAAAGAAAAAGGAAGAGGGGAATGTGGGTGGGGAAAATTGCCCTCCCTCCCCGAATTAAATGCTATGACGGTTTCTGAGAAATGTCTACCAGATAAAGATAAAAGAAACGCTCGTTCGTTTCGCACAAATCGTTTTCGGATGTTCTCGGGATGGCCGAGGAAGGATCTGCTCATTTCCAGCCAAGAAATCGGAAATCGTAGGTGGCGTCGCGGATTCCCTCCTTCCAATTCATATTTATGCGCGCTCGCCGCTAGCCCTCTTCAGTTTATCTTTGTCAGAAAAGCTCGCAATTAACTGTATAATCTAACGTGGCTCACTCGTGATAAATTTCTATCCAGCACATCCTGCTACAAATTGATGATCCTGTCTGTCGTCATCCAATTTTCAAACCTTCTTGACCCCATCTACGCCTGCAATGGCCGCTGCAACATTTAGTTTTGCTGATTTTCGGGAGAATTCCTGGATAGTTCCTCGAAGACTCCTCTATTTTTTTATTCTTGATAATCATTCTTGATAATTCTTGATTATTTCTTGCATTCCAAAACCTGATGCTCTGATGGCAATGACGTCGCATATGGTTTTCTTCCATATTCATGGATAGTTCCATGGATGATGCCTTTTGCATTCTCAAACCTAATGCTTTGATGAATATGTGTATGGCATCGTAAATAAGCTTCTTTCATATTCATGGACAACTCATCGAAATTTTTTTTTGAAATTCTCGATGCCTTCTTGCATTCGAGAATCTGATGCTCCGATGGATATGGCGTCTCATATGCACTCCATTTTAATGGGCCTTAATGCACGTATTGCAAGTGTATTTGCTTTGTACTTATCTGAAGTGGTAAGGAAGATTGACCCAATGTATAGGGTCACGTGATAATATGGAAGCAATTTTTTCTGCCATTAGAAAACCATTATTTCTTATCTGGTTGATTAAGTTTTCATTGCGATTAATTACAAGTTATGGGAAGTTCGCTCAATTCAACAGTTATGTTGTGTGCATTTTCTTACTTAAAAAGATTGCTTACATCTTGTGGAACAGTATTTTTCAACAAGACTTTGAAATGGTGTGGCACTCTGAACAAGAGCCGCAAATTTTATAGGCACAACACTAGTTTTACTCCAGGTTGTAAACACAGTGTAACGTGTTGATAGTTGTTTAGCAGACTAGCCTCAACAAAGTGATGTTGCTCACCTTTAGCTAGGTGGCGCTTTTCTCAAATTTTCCTCATCTCTACTTTGTGTACAATACGTCGTGTGTATGTGAATCTCTTTTTGAGTCCTACTAAACACCCTCCCGATGCCGTTCTCTCCTCCCTGTTCGTATTTAACCTGTCCATGTAATGTGAAATCTGTGTCGTTGCTAGACACTTCAATTTCCGGAATTCTCATTCCTATTGTTCTTATCCGAGCATTCAATCGTTACTTCTTTGCCTCCTCGTCGCCTTTGGCTTTTACAACCCAATGTACTGTATTTTGTATCGTACCGCTGTATTTTGAATTGATCCACTGGGCGAACGAACGTGGCGCCCTCAACACATCGAAAAATATGGAGCGCCGTAGGATATTCAACATTGAATAACTCTACTTTTGATTACATTAAATTCGCAATAACAATATTTACCGAAAGATACTAAATTTGGAAAGTGATGTTTTTCAAATTTAGCATTTGCCATGTTGAAAACTCTGTAGATCTAGCAGTTGCGTGAAATGCACCATAGATGGCGTTCAGATTTGGAGAGGGGTCTAATTAACTTATTTGTGATACTCTTTGATGATCGTCCAATTTGTTATTATCAAAGTTAATCAAATTTATAATGCGGCAAGGGACTGCATTATTGAATTTATTATTGTCGCTGTCACAAGATGGAGCCCTTGTGTTCAACTAGAACAACTGGACAACTTATACCAATAAATAACATACACAAACAGAAGGATTTTGAAAAACTTATTTTTTTCTGGAGCAAAGTGATGTGTTCATTTATCGTATATGCATTTCCGTTCCGTTGATTTCCAACTCTGCGGGTGGATTTAGTTGTCATTTTTCTTATTGCAACCCACGAAAAAAAACTGTTGGTTTTTCACGACAATGATGGACGAATGGTATTTTGAAGAGAAAAAAAAAGCCATAATACAAATAATTTTGTCATTTGTCCACTCTGCAGCCATTGTGCGCTATAATGGCAACACGCCCTCCGTTTTTCAAAGAAATTTCACCCACCAACACATTCGTAAACAAATAGTATACGTGCTTGAAACAGAGCAATGATAAATTAGTCATGGTCAAACAAATGCCCAAACAACTGCTTGTTGACGAAGTATTTGTACTACGCGAATTGTTTAATCGTCGATTAAATGTCACCAAATCAACTATCATCTCTTGCCAGATTTTCGCTAAATGAGTGATCAGCTTGCACAAATTATTCAATTTCTATGAAACTTCTTCTAGAATGGATTTTGAACATTCCTGAATCGTGCATCGTTTCGAATATATATATATATATTCAAACTGCAATCGTTATTTGGGCCTAGTTTTGCATGACGGATGAAATGGTCTAAAGGCTAGGCGGAGATCAATGTTTAATTCATGATGTTCAATGAGGCATCGTGGAGGGGATCTTCGATATAGGACAAGGAGAACATATTCAGAACGTCATGCTCGCTACATATACGAATGTATTCAAATATACCCATTGCCCCTCCCCTCACACACGCTGAATCGTATGATGAGGGCACGCGTTAGGCCTAGCTCGAGTGTGATGTATGGACGAACCATAGGGCCGGCCTAGGCTAAAATCGAGGGGAAGGGGGAGTCACCCATCAGATTAAAGCTGCTTTTTACCCCCATCGGTGGATGCTCTTCATTCTGAATGACTTGATGGCATTCATGCTCCGATGGATTTATGCATAACAAATTGCTCAATTTATGCACCCCCCACACACAGGGCCGCCATTATCGCTCCGATCACCCCACCCCAGGGAGGCTACGGGACAGTGCTACATATATGTAGCAGTTAGTCGTGTTTTGGGTTTTTAATCGTTGCTTGATTTTTGTTTCATTCACCACTCCATGCTGTTTCTATCCCCTAACATGTTAGGGATTGTTAACACTGTTTTTTTTTTTTTGCTTGGATATAATCTCATGGAAATGTAGCAGTTATCGGAAATTCAACACTCGACACCAGTGCACTTGCTTTCTAAACATGTTAAAATGCCATGTTTTTTGAAACATGTTGGTGTTTGCAAATCGTAGCTATTTCTCAGAGCATATTTAATAGCTGCAATATTAATGTGGGTGACGGTGAAACAATGAAGGGAATAATTAGACATAAATAAAATGGTAATTAAAATTATTTCTTCACAATGTATAGGTATATTTATTTCAACAGTAAAGTTTTATTATATAATGAAACGTATATTATTATGTTGTATGTATAACACATAAGTACATAAATTTACAGGATAACGAACGCGAGAAATGTGTTTTTAGGTCCTGGTTATACTTCTATCCAAATAAACAGCACTGCACACCACCTGGGCATGTCGCAAAGGGAAGCATGATTACATCGCACTTGAATTTGCACGATGTTAATGGAAGGGTGATGCCGAGAAGCTGGCATGGTTCGGCTATTAGTTATTGAAAAACAAAAATGGAAAATTAATTTTAAGTACAATAGTTCGTTTAAATTCCTACGATAATGTATTTTGAAATTTATGAGTTGTCTTTAAGGGGGATCACAACCCCTATCACTTTCAATGGGTGAAATTTTGAAACACAATTTCAGATAAACAAAAAGAGATTAAATAAAAATAAAAATT
>JAQGBW010000819.1:0-33332 GCA_034698625.1 Julus scanicus | reverse complement strand
TTAAAAGTTCAACTATTTTTAAAGTAAATTTCCCTGACTTTTCTCCCAATATTACATCTTCCCTGACTTTTCCCTGACTTTTCCAGGTGCTTTCCGACTTCCCTGACTATTCCAGGTTTTCCAGGTCTGGGGGAACCCTGGGTAAAAGCTCTGACACGTTTCGAAGAGATTCTGACATATTTTATGATTCTAGAATGTTGTTTGGTTGATTAATTAATATCGATAGGCCCAAAGATGTGTAAGGGCATAGAGAGCCCAAACATAGGTTGGAGAAAACTCTTGCTACACAGAAGAACAAGAAGGGACCATGGATTCGGGGCATTAATCAGGACAAGAACGCCTGAAGTTGGCCATTAGATTCTAAATCACCAGAAGCTCATGAGATAGAACAAAGGTCATGAAAGATCCCACGGCTTTTGGAGGTTCCAGACGCCACCAGGACATGTTCAGAAAGATTCCACGATATCTTCATTCCCACATAAAACAATAAATGCAATATAATCAATGTTCATGATCCAAACCTGCACAAAAGTAACGCTAGATGGCGCTGCGATTCAAGGGCTGCCGACGACATTACTCCCCCGCGCCAGATAAGGCTACAGCTTTAATTAACTCGGCGCGTTTCCTAATTAAATTAGCCCCAATGCCCTTTCCGGTTAACTTTTCATTTACGCTCAATGGTCCCAGCTGGGCTAATTATTAAGAAAACTGCGAACCAACGATGGGTTGCCAAGGGCGCTCCATCTACAGGCCTGGAGTCGACGGTGGCGCCACGAGATAGACAACTTAATGTACAAATTAAAATTTGATATCAATCCTAAATTTACTACATTCCCATGCCCCTGCGGTGTTTAAACACTCCTATAAACGTTCCTAACCATCTCATGCAGGCAGAAAATTAAAGCGAGTCAATGGCCTTAAAATTCCTGTTCAGCACCCCCTGGTGGCATATGAACTTTTTACAAAAAAAGCTAGAATCTCGTACGCCACTAGGGGGTGCTGAAACGGAATAAAGCTTACACGACATTATTGGTAAAATGACGTTCATAAAACCTAATTAGGAATCAAAACAGAATTTCATAATGGCGTCATTTGTTAGATGACGAAACTTAATTATATAGGGTTTATTTGCCAGCTATCGGAAATGTGTAATGCCAAATCATTTGGTTACAATAGCTCAAATAAAGGCTGTGGGAAAGTATTTTATTTAAATTACAACAATTAACATTGTGTATAATGGAAATGAAATTAAAATATGTTAATATGGCAAATGTTCAAAACATGTCATGTAACCGTGGCCTGCCATAGCATAATTTATTATGAATAGAGGTTAGTTCTTGTAATACTTATTGTTACAAAACCATTTTTAAATCCAACATTTTGGCCTGTCTCAACCCGGCGGCCATATTGGGTCTATTTGGCAACTATACATATTTTACATGAATCTGAATTAAACATGCAATTAGTCGTCAGTTTGACGCCTTTAGGTGCGTCTCCACCAATAGTATCATGAATCTGATTCAAGGTTTGTTGAAACAAATTTGTAAAAAGTTTGCTTACCACTTTTGTTTCAGCAAACTTATGACGTGTTTTTTTAATCCAGAATCATGAGTAAGTCATCGGCTCAATAGAGGAGGTCTACATTACAAAACGGCGCATGTGCCATGCATGAGCGCCTCTAGTGGCCACATTTTCTGGGGGGACTGCCCAGCGTCGTCCATATAGCATTTCCATTGATGTTGCTCTTTAAGGAACGAATTTTTGTGATATTTGGGAAATTTAACGTAAGCTTTTGAAATTAGAGAGTGGAAATTCCACTTTGAGAACATGTAGACCACGTGCAAACTATTTTATTTAAACAAAACGGCTTTTTATTTGAATGTCATCAGGTGTTTCACTTCCATACATACAATAAATTTCTTTCTTATATTGGAGTTTTTAGGGATTCTGTGGTATGAAATCTTGGAATTGACGTTCCTAAAGTTGTTTTTATAACATGGAACCCAACAATTCCATTTCATAATGTTAGAAAACCCTTTTAAAGAGCGAAAAAAACACGTGTAACTCAATGACACGTTTTTGGCATGTCCCCCCAGGAAAGATTCTAAAACTACCACAGAGGGCGCTAAACGTAATGTAGACCTCCTCTGACTGTGCAGACGAACTGAAGTCCAACGATACAGCGGATTGCAAAAATAACTTACGTAAAGTTTTTAAATATCAATATCTAAATGTAGATATGCTTTTAGAAATGCAGATATGTAGATCGTCTGCAATGAGCGGATCTAAAATTGTGCAGACGTAGCAAACTTGCCTTGGTAGGAGCGCCATAAACACGACACATTGAACCCGTTTTTTTAGTTTTTTGGTGGAAACACTTAGGCTTTATTATCATTTTTGTGACTTGCATGATACTCTTGGTGGAGACGTGGCTTAACGACCACTATAGGAGTAGACATAATCACTTAAATCCTTTGACCAAGCTAAATGCCAAGACGGATGTTTACTATTGGTACTTCTTTTTGCATGCGATTAGACATGAAATAGCCTTCCGGATTTAGTAAAAATTCAATTTAACAATGATGTCCAAGTTTCTACTGAAGTAGAATGATTGGGTACGACACCTCCACCACCTGCCATTTATTTATTTGCTGTCTGTAGGCTACTGAGTTGAATTGAAAAATTGTCAAAATTTCCCACTTTCAAAGGCCAGATGTTAGTTTTATCCGCATAAATTCAGTCTCAAAACGCAATTGTTCACGATATAAAGGATTTGCAGCTTCGTAAACAATGAGGGTTGGTTGATTAATGAACGACCCTACGCCAATTTAATCTGAAAAACAATATCATGCCTGATTCCATTTCATGCATTTTAAAATTGATTTATGTTTGTAGCTGTTCAACAAAATTCGATAATTCACATAAACAGAAGCTATCGCAGACAGATTCCAGATGGCATTCTTATAAAAAACTGAAAACACATGACAAGGCCATTTCATTTAAAATTACATGCAAGTACAAGTACATATATTTTAAAACATTGTTACCAAAGAACATTTCAAGGCATTTCTTAACAATTGATGACCATGTTAAATATAAGGGGCCATTCAAAAATAACGTCCTCAAGAGGGGCTAGGGGATTTACTGGCATGTTGAACACCGTGTGGACAGGGGGAGGGAAGCCATTATGGACGTCCACTAATGATGATATTTTTCAATTTTTCCAGAAGAAATGTGTCCCCAGTCCCAAATGTACTTGAATTTTTAAAACTTTGAGGAAAGTTTGGTATTACGCCCAAATTTGTTTTAAACACCAATTTTATGAATTATTTTTTTTATGAAATATTATTTTTAGAAAATTTCTGGTAATCAGAAAAATCTGGAAAAATGACATGGAAATTGCTCGGAAATTTATAGGATGGGACTTTGTATGTTACAACAAATTTTCTGGACACCCTACTTTTCAAAATAAATTATGGACGTCTATGTTCTGGGTGGACATGAGGCAGGGTGGTCAATTTTTTAAGGAATTTCGGGGACGTATTTTTTTAATGGCCCCTGAGGTTAATTAAAGACGTCATTTTTAGAATATAAGATTACTTTTTTAAATTGTGGTAGGAAAAATGACGTCGATTTCTCTGAATTCGGACGTGTTTTTTCTACACATTAGCAACCATGTTTTGGTGACTTTTCCGGAGCAAATTTAGATACATAGGTCAGTTTTACCATTTCTGTTAGATCTGAATTTTTTCAACGGAATTTGATTATTCGAAACAGATAAGACCATATACGCAGATTTCGTCGCAGACTGCCTCAATCACAAGACTATAATCGTCCTGCCTCGAAATAAATTAGGTTCTCTCCACAATGGCTCATAAAACAAATGTAATCAAAGACCAAAAGCTACATAAGGTCCATAAATGAATCTTTGACATTCTGATCGGCAGTCCCCGCTACTGTATTTATGACCAGAACAACAGTACAAGTCTAAATAGTTTAAGGTCTAATTTTAGACCTTAAACTATTTAGACTTTAGTATAATTCATGGTTACCGGGCGTTTATGATTACAGCATTTTTCCACATATGTATTATTTTTCATTTTTTTATTTTTATTTATTTTTTAACCATAATTGTTGACCTTAGGGGTCTTTCCTCAGAAAAGTTATGAATTATGCCTAAATTTTTGTTAAACACCAATTTTATGCTGGAATTTTCCTTCGAAGTCAGGAAATTTCCTTTATTAAGAAAAATATGGAAAAATGAAGGATGTGTATGAGGTGGGAAAGGGAGGGGGAAAGTTGGCTAAAATGGACATCTTGATGACAGGGAGGGGTCGATTTTTGAATGAATTTGGGGGCGCACTTTCTGAATGGCCCCTTATACAGTAGTAGAGGGTGGGTTCCCTTTGTATACTGCAAATCAATATTTTTAGACACCGTCCACACAATGTAGTAACAATCCTCAGTCACATGGGAATCCTGGACGAAATCCCAAACAGGCAAAATCTCAAAGGAGCTTTTTGGTCGTGAAATACACTGAGATTCGTGCAAAACAAACCCAAACCTTGGTGGCCAGTTTTTTAAACGGCGAACTTTGACCCCTAACTACAAGACTGAAAAAGCACGTGATATGGTCATTCCACGTCTCTAGTGCCATCTACCGGTATCAATAGCCAAGTCCCCCATTACAGATTTACATTGGATTCCGGGCACCTTTTTGTCGATGCTCAATGTCACGACGAAGAATCTCTTTGGATGAAAGTTTGGCACGAAGCCCGAGCTTGGGGTTAGGAAATCTAGTACAAAAATACTGACCTTTTGAGAGTCGTTCAGGGAGACAGTGTAGAAAACGATGCCGACGATCCACACGACACCCACGCCCAGCAGGAGTTTGATCTTACGTCTCATCCTGGCACTTTTTATTTGTTGTTGTTGTTTTGTTTTTTGCCCTGCAGCACTATCTTTCCTTCGATATCAATGTAAACTGAGTTGGAAGTAGGCCTAAGATGGAACCGAGGTTAACGGGATGGGCATTGTTCGGGTCTCCGGTTCAACGTCTTGGCTGCTCCGCCGGTCCGGGGATTTTTCGTCGGCGATCGTCGAGCGTGGCCGGCCACGCTTTTTCATAATCCCCACTCGCACGCTGTACTCGTTCGTGATTAACGGGTTTTACGTGGAGTTTGTTTATTCCTGCCGGCGCACTACACGCCCACATCCGACGAAGGCAAGAAATTGACTGATCTTTTCCTCTCCTCCGTGGCATCAGCGCCTCCTGGCGGCGATGGTGGCACCATCTACCGGTAATTTTGTGAAACTGGCAATTTAAAAATAAAAAAAGCAGTGCAGTGTTGTGAAGGAGCAAGGTGTAGTTTGGGGATGTTTTATCATTTTTAAACACTGTAGCGGCTTCTAGAGAGTACCCATAGTTGTAGTGTACATGGGTATCTTACACGTCCTAGTCATACGCACAGTAGTGTAGTGTGATGCATGGCAATAAAAGCAATAGTTCATATGTGAGGAACTGTAGATTTGATTTGATATCAAAGCTTTATAAATATATATTATGAAGCACCATGGGTGTTGTATACTACAATTTTCTACTTTCCTGCACTACATTGCACAAAGTATGTACATCATTTCCATAGGCAGTGTAGTGCAGTGCAGTGCAGGGGAATGCACGTCAGCAGTGCGTGGTGCTCCGTAGATTTTATATTTGATATTTATATAGATTTTGTAGCAGTATGCAAATGTGTTCCACCCAAAAATGTGATTAATAATGAGCAAACCAATAACAAGAATAAGCTAGTTGTTACGTAACAAATGCGAGAAATTTCTGAGAATCCGAATGCAACTGGCATTACCGAAAGACGTCGCCCTAGTCGCCATCACGGATCGACTGCTGTTTTGGTGTTTGAATCAAGTAAAGTTCATCCTCTGTTATTCAGGTAATAATCGTTTGATATCATCAATTCGTAATAATTTCTTTTCATTTTAAGGAATTTATCTGAACTGATTACGTCGAGCTCGTGCATGGCGTTGTCAGTGCTGCCAAGTCTTTGGTATCGACGTGTTCCGAGCGCTGGCCGCCGCCCTATTCCTGCCCGAACCTGTTACAGCAAGACAGCTGACCTCTGACCTCGGAGGCTCAGGAGAACATGACGGACCGCGTAATCGCGCTGATCGACATGGACTGCTTCTACGTCCAGGTAGAGCAGAGGTTGGACCCTACGCTGCGTGGCAAGCCATGTGCTGTGGTCCAGTACAACAACTGGAAGGGTGGAGGGTAAGCTATACTTGTCATTTTGTTGGGTTTTTGGATTTTAAACTCCGGTTAAACTAACCGTGCTTTGCAGAATCATCGCGGTGAGCTACGAGGCACGAGACCGTGGGGTAGGTCGCCACCTCCGTGGAGACGATGCCAAGAAAATCTGTCCTGAAATCGAGCTGGTCCGGGTCGCGGAGGCCAATGGCAAAGCAGATTTAACTAAGTGAGTTTGAGTGTTAAGGCATGTACAGACATGCAGCAAACTGTAGTATCTTAACTCTGTCGACAGCCATGACAAAACTCCTGTGCACCACAGGTTTGCGAGTCTGGACATGCACCGTGGTAGCTTTTAGTCAGTTCGGTACGGAATAGACGGAGGAAGTCACAGCTGTATTTTCCATGCACACACGAGATTGTTATCCAATATATTGAAATAAAACAAAAATTATTTTTAAATCTATAAATTCGCCACTCACCAGATTTTTCTGCTTGCTGATAATAGGTATCGCACGGCCGGTCACGAAGTTATCGAAGTGATCAGCCAGTTTGCCAAATGCGTGGAGCGGGCCAGCGTGGACGAGGCGTACATTGACCTCACGGAGGAGGTGAGAGCCAAGATGGAGCTAGCCAGTGGGGCAATTTCCTCGGAGCAGCTGTCGGGCACATTTGTGGTTGGTTGCCACGCTGAAACGGAAGACGAAGGTATTCCCAGAGCGTAATTCGAAATGTAAATTAAAGCAATGTCTTGTAGTTCCACTGATGTGGTTTTATATTACCAGAGACTGAACGCAAATCCACAATTGGGAAATGGTTGGACAACTTGTATGCCGATGAGTTTACTGATCCCCTCCTGGAGGACAGCCGGCGGTTGGCCACCGCTGCAGTCATCGTGGAAGAGATGCGAGAGGCCATTTTTACCCAGACTGGCTTTCGGTGCTCAGCTGGTATCGCTCACAATAAAGTTTGTAGCTGTCATGATTATGTCATGGTGCCTCGTATCCGACTCCAGTTTTCCCGATTTAATTCCCATGCTTCCTGTTGCAGATGCTGAGCAAGCTTGCATGCGGATTGCATAAGCCCAATCGGCAGACCATCTTGCCGCAGCATTCCGTTCCTCAGTTGTTCGCCAGCTTGCCGCTAAAAAAAGTGTAATTATCCAATGGCATTGTCTGATCCGATGTCAAGTGGCATAGAAGCGACATATTTAAATGTTGTTTCTGTTTAGACGCAACCTCGGTGGAAAGCTAGGCAAAGCCCTGGTGGAGCAACTGGGTTGCCAGACCATGGCCGACATCGCCAAGCATTCCAAAGATGAGCTCCAACGATATTTTGGGGAGAAAACTGGGTTAGTGGAGTCTGGCAAAAGATTTTTTTTTTTTGGTCAGTGTTCTTCATTCGCTTTTTGTTCTCTAACTTAAGGTCGTGGCTCCTCGATCTGGTGCGTGGGATAGACAATGAGGTGGTGAAAACGCGCCAGCTTCCGCAGTCCATCGGATGCAGCAAGAACTTCCCAGGAAAGCAATCACTGGATACCAGTGAAAAAGTAGGTACATCTTTGGAAGTCTGGTTTGATAATTCAGGGTTGAACACGTAGATATATCGCCCATTAATTCCAGGTGAAACTGTGGCTTGGAAGACTAGCCATCGAGCTCGAGGACCGGCTGGCAAAAGACAGAGAAGCGGTAAGCTAGTCGTCCGTTAAAGATTTCTCACCTCTCGTAAGTGAATCTCTTTGCATTTCTTCGTTTCTGATTTCAGAACAAGCGCATCGCTAAGTCTCTCAGCATCTATGCACACCTCCAGGGCAGCAAGACAGGGGTGTCGCGAGCATGTGGAATCACCACGTACAATGCGGATAGGTTTGTGGAAAGCACTTATGCCGTTCTTGACAAGCTGAACGAAACTTCAGGAAAGGATTCGTGGTAAGTTGAACGGAGACCTTTTAGAGTCCGAAACGACTTAGACACTGGCAATAATGAAATTATACTTACGTTAACAATAAAACATAAAACTAAATTAATTATCACATGACATACGTTCAGAAACAAGTATGATAAAAATTCCTCGTTAATAACTGATTTGATTTAATCTTAATTACCTTCTGCCTCATTTTCCCATAATCCGTCCATATTGCATCTTATTAAAAAATGTGCACATTTCCAGGTCGCCTCCAATCGTTTCGCTCGGCATGGCCGCTACCAAGTTCCAGGATTTCAATAACACGAGCGCCACTTTTCTTGAAAAGTTCATGAAGCAAGGCCCGTCGGAGAATGCAGTGAAGGTCTCTTCGGAGGCGGACCAGACCCCGGACACGAGTCCTGCCAAGCAGTCCGACGAGTCGAACAGCAGCACGAAATCCGAGCAGCGGTTGGGTTTCTTCGCCACGCGGTTCCGCGAACGAATGGCAGCGGCAGCCGGGTCGCCCGAAAAAAAAATTAAGCAAGAAGTGAGCCAGACCGAGTGTACCAAACTCGACTTTGCTTCCGGTATCAGGATGGCGGATGCGATTCGGCATCGGCCTGATATTCCAAAAACAGATTCCGATGATTCGAGGGATTCGAGTCTGAAGGTTTCAACTAAAGAGGTTCGAGTTGAAAGCGGAGCAACGAAGATTTCGCCTTCAAAACTAAATATTGCAGATTTTACTTCAGTTCACCTTCGCTTCAACGTGATCAAGGCAGATGTCCGGAAAGCCTCTAATAAAGTCCTGGACATTGGCACAGTGGATCCGGACGTTTTGGCATGCCTGCCCAGCGACATTCAGGCCGAAATTAAGCTTGAACTCGACAAGCAAAGCGCCGTTAAGGCGTCGCCTTCGAAACCGAACATTTCCAGACATTTTAAACAGGAGCCTTCGGTCTCAAACGACGATCGAGAACCAAGGGCCGGTCCCTCTTCGGTAGATCCCGATGCCGAGGATGCGAGCCGTGTAAAGTGCCCAAAGTGCAAACAATCTATATTCGTGTGGGATATTGAGGAGCATGACGACTATCACGTGGCGCTCGAGCTGCAGGCAGCGATGAATGGCACAGAGACGAGAAAGCCAATTGGAGGGTCAGAGCAGTCCCCGAAACCAAAAGGAAAGGGGCAAGTGAAGCGGAAAAAGGAGTCTGGCAAGACCAAGAAAGGGACGTCAGAAAAAGGGAAGAAGTTGAGAAGCATAACGTCGTTCTTCAAGAGCGAAGGAGCAAACGGCATCAATTAGACCCTTCTTTAAAAAGCACCGATGCAGCAGGGTATAAATTGTTGTGATGAAGCCATCGAAGTATGGGCGCAACCATTATTTTTCTAAACAGCATGCGATACATTCCTCAAAGAGGATTGTTCATAATGACGGCAAAAACCGGTGAACGGTGGACATTTTCGTATCCGATGAGCCTGTAATTAATTTTGATAAATCTGTAAAAAGTTTAAATATTTCGATTGACATTTTTTACATAAAAATAATTTATTCTAGCTCATAAGAAAAATGCTGGACATTTAAATGTTTCTTTCCAATTGGTGCAATGTAGCTAAGGCAGACATTTTACAGATATATTTTTGTTTCTAATAAGGAAACAAAATAGTGTTAGTTTTTTGAAAAATGGTTCATCCTATTTGAGATGACATTTTTTAAGTTAAAAAAAATCATTTTATATATAAATGGACATGGCCATGCACCTGTTAAACAATCAACAATATATACATATTTATGATACAGAATATTATATTATGTACATATTATTACTCCATGGCGTCTAGTAAATTTGCTGGAACAAATTCAAGCATATTTCCTATACATTTTTCAAGCACCATGACCAATTCCACAATATTTTGCCAAAAAACATTAATATGTTTCTAAAGAGTTGGGAAAAAAATTGTTTCGCTGTTCTTTTTAAATCATATTTTTCTGATTACCAGAAATTGCCCAACCTCAACAGAAAATTCCAGCATAATTTCGAGGTGCTAAAAATGTAAGTACATTTACCGACTTTCAAGGCGTACTCTCGCTATTTGTACATTGTAATTGGGATAGTGGCTCCGAGCTTAGGTGGTTCCTTAAAAATTTCATTTACAAATGGAAAATAATTTGAAAGCCAAATTCTAACAAACCAGTGCTATGCGGATTCTGTCCGTCTCGCATGTATCGACTTAAAGACCGATTAACAACGCCAGCAGATACATAACAGAAGCGCTGTTGCGATAACTTACCTTGAAGGTTCCTGTACGTTCTTCATATTATCGTGATCACGCTACCAGTGCGAAAAGCCCTGGTGAGTCCCCTCCGTGCCGCCCCATGTCTGGTCCCCCTAGCCTTGCCGATCTTCCTCATCCGCAGTCCGATGCGGTGCACGTCGGCTTTGTGCACCACTTTGTAGAATGGGTGGCCACCAGGATGTTTGCGCTTCAGTTTGTGGCTCAGAATGGGCATGGATCCCTCGAAGTTCAGGTCTATGACCATGCAGGGGGACTTGTAGGGCAAGATTTCGAAGGGGCCCTCGTCTTCAACAACTGGCTTTGGGGGTGGTGGGGCAGGCTCAGGGGGCGGCGCCTGCTCCTTGGGAATTTTAATGTTTAGCTTGGTGATTTTGGCTGGCTCTGGGGCGGCCTGGATTCTGGGAAGCTTGGTGATGGTCAGCTTGATGCCCTGGATGGGGTCGCTGACGGTGCTCTTGATTCGCAGGTCCACGTCGGCAGACTCTGCCTCGGCTTCCCCGTCGTCGCTAATAAGAGAGTTGTCGTCATGGTCCTCATACGAGTAGTGGTCGTCCTCCATGCTGTTGCTCGCCACCTCGTCCTCCTTCACGTTGAAGACCTCGAGCAGCTCCTCGCCTGTCAACATCGATTCGGGCGTGGTGAACAGGTTGAGCGGGGGCTCTGGTGCCGGCACGTAAAAGTCGGGCACGCTGACAAACGGTAATCTAGCGGCCAGGGCGTCGCCGAAGCACTCGTATAGTTGTGTGTACATTAGGGTAGCCCTGGTGGGGTTTTTGAGCTGTGGGTCGGGCGAAGCAGGCTTGCCTAGTTCCTGCTTGACCGGTAGCTTTGTGGGACTGAATCCTATCTCTGCACACATGGCGCTAGTGGTGTCCATTGGTTCTTCTTTCACCTTCACCACTGGTGGCATACTCTCGACAAGTGGTTGCTTTGGCGACTGCTCTGGTGCGAGGGGTTCTTCGCTGTCCTCGGTTTCGAACATGAAGTTCTGGTGCAGGTGAAGCATGAGAAATTCGGCAGCCATCTAAAAAAAAAAGTTTAGTTACTTGAACCTAACAATTTTATCATTTTTAACAAATGCAGCTGCCCAGCGTTACTCCCAAATTATTTATAAAGCAAAATCCCTACCAACAGTGCTCCGTAAACTTTGTGGGCATCTGCCTTAAACGGCACATTAACAATGGATGAATCTTCTATGGCTGCTGTAAGATGTGGCCAATATTGCTCCAAGTTTGGATAAATACATATTTTCACAGGCTAGATGAAAGGCGGTAAAATAAACATAAAGATAATCCAAAACAGATTTTCGGTCTTGTTTTTTTCCGTACTCACCTCAACGCCCAATGCCATGATCGCTACGACAGCTCCATAATGCGAACAAAACGGCTTTGTCAAATCGGTAAAGATATCGCTCAGTGCTGACAAAGTTTGGTTGTACAACTGATTGACTGGAGTATTCCATAACCTATGTTTTTACATGAAATTTGAAATTATTCCGATTCTACAAATGAGCTGAAATTAAAAATAAAATTCAATCACGTACCTGACGATGTGAGCTAGCAAATGTGCGGCAAAATCCCTTAGTGCCCAGTGATCGTTTATTGGGTTCAGTGAAGCTGCCAGCGGTTCGACGATGCAGTAAATGACGCCTTGAACCAACAGCCTAAGCTGAAATTCCAGAAAACGAAATTCTGAAATTCAGATTTTTCCGAAAACTCTAAGGGAATGTTACTCAGGCCGAGTTTAACTTACGAATGGTCGAGGGCCCAAATACAGATAGGGGTTGTTGGTCAGCGATTGGACTGTTTGTAACAACTTGGTGAGCTGGTTTAGATCGTGACTAACTTTTTTCACCTAGGTAAAAAACGGTACATTTGGAAGGGAGAAATGAGTACTTTTGGTTAATTATGAGGAATGTTGAGCAAGAAGAACCGGTGAGGATTAATTTTGATAACATGCTAATTGCAAATCAATTGCTTACCCCTAGCGAAACGAAGTTGATGAAAAATGGCAGCAAAGGTGAGATTTTGGAATTTGTCCTTAGGTCACTCAATGCAGTCTACAAATTGTTTCAAATTAATGTGAGATTTGCTTTTTCAGTGGTAAACATAGACACTTTCATACAAATAACAGAGCTTACTTTTGTGACCTCTTCATTGTTCCCCAGGATCGCCTTTGTCACTTGATTGTAATAAGACATTAAATCTTCAGAAACTGCCGGATTTGAGATTCCGTTTGGCTTTTTTGCTAAAAAAGAAAATTGTCAGCGCATAACAAAAAATGTAATGCCATTCCTGCAAAAAGACATGCTTATAATAGTCACCTGTTGTTGAAGACGAAGTTGTTTTTTGTACACCTTCCACTGCCAGCCATTGCGCTGAAAGTATGATAATTTTATAACATTGGAAATTGGATGCAGAATAATGCTGTAATCTTGAAATCTTTGCACATTTATACAGAGTTTTCGATTAAACATCTAAACATTTGCTTGGAAACTCTGGAAAACTACAAAAACTACAGTCAAGATAGCCATGATGACTCAATATGAAAAGTTCTGTGATTTTTGGTCAAATATGCATTCTGTTGCATAACTTTAGTTGAAATTGTTTTGCAAACACTAATAAATCTTGCAAAAATTTCAACAAGTTCAAGTGTGAAAATTCATTTTTAATTATCCAAAAACTGCTTACCTCTCACAGATGGAAATTCAGGATGCTCAAAAACGTGCCTCGAATTGGCCATGAGGACTAAGTTGATCTCGTGATCCTCTGTACAAAACACCTCAGCCTCTTTCACGTGCACGAATGGAAGTGGATCAGGTGAACTGTAGCCATAGATTGGCTGGAAAAGACACATCGACAAATTTATCAATAAATGTATTATCAACTTCAGCAACACCTAAGCTTTAATAAAATCCAACATGGGATATCGCTTCCATCATTAAGAACCCTGTGCTTGATGTCACAATATTTCAGGATAGCAGCCCAGGGTTTCAAAACTAGGCGGATAGCAGCCCAGGGTTTCAAACTAGGCGGATAGCAGCACAGCTTGGCAATAGTAAAAATGTGCAAGTAAAGGAAGCGTACAAGCAGTCTGGAGGTTGCGCGTTTGCCTCTTGATCCAGGTTGGGCTGGTAAACCTTGCTTAGATAAGCCAAATCTCTCTTGGTCTCTGCATGTTAAAATCCCAGCATCCAGATAAGAGGTTGAAGGCTCGATCATCCCCATGCATTGGGATCCCTTGCTACCATATCTAATATTTGTATGCTAATTAAAGGGCAATAAACGTAAGGATAGTCCCATAACGATTCCCCTCCCTCGAGTTTTATAGAGATTTCTATAAAA
Source organism: Julus scanicus (assembly GCA_034698625.1). Classification (NCBI taxonomy): domain Eukaryota; kingdom Metazoa; phylum Arthropoda; class Diplopoda; order Julida; family Julidae; genus Julus; species Julus scanicus. The sequence continues at coordinate 19,526 of JAQGBW010000819.1, read as the reverse complement.
CTTTTTATATAATCTATTTCCTTTACATGACCAACACGTGACCAATGAAATCTACAAGATGGGATTCACCACAACATGGAATGTGAACCTCGTCTCAAACTTTACCTCGACATCACTCCATCTCAGCGCTTTATTAAAATCTTCGTTGGTTAGTTTTTTACGTTTGGCGTGTCGCATAAACTGCCCGGCACTCTAGAGAAAAGAAATACGAGGTAAAATCTTTAGCGCTGCTTATGCTATGCAATAGAGGGCGGGAGCATTTAGGCCTACCTGAACTGTCTCGCGAAGCCGGTAATTGACATCTTCAGACAATAAAACGGTAATATCCGTCGCCACAGAAGCCAAACCAATGGCATCTCCACAATGCCTAACAAATTCTCTCGAAACCTGAGCATATTTCTTCTCGTCGGCTGTTTTTTTGTCATCCGACATCTCTACTGGAATTCGAAACAAGCCGACATTTGCTTAGCAATGCTGCCAACTAACCAAGTCTAGATATCTTTAAAGGAATGATGAATGTTGCCGAAAACAATACGCAATCTAGAGCTCTTTAAATAGAAATCAACCGTTAAAATACTAGTAAGCATACTTTTTATATTATTATTGATATATTTATATAATTTAATCATGAAATGGCATGCTTTTATAATTTCTGACCAGAATTTGTTCTTGTCAAAAATCTTGTTGATAGGGAACAGGTAGTTGACAACACTGTTTCACTTTTTCACCATGATGGTCGATTTCAGTTTTGTTTCATTTTTTCATTTATCCGTCGAGCCAACTGATTTTGAAGCCTAGTGGTAAATACACATTTTTTCATTAGTAGAAATTTACAGTTGAATGCGATTAAGGTAAAGTTTGTTCAGATTTTGAGGTGAAGTAGAAAGTATATCAGACCACTTTCCACGTGCTGTAACTTTTTGAGTATATGCTCCGTGTGATATTTCTTCATAAAACGACCCTTTACAGTCTTGACTTGCTTTTGCAATCTCAAGATAAATTCAATAAACAATCTGAACAAGTGTGGCTTCCCAACTTTATGACAAAAATCTGTAAAACAAAAACAAATTTGTTGAAATTGGAGCATATGCTTTTTTTCTACAACTGTCGAGATGCTTATGTTTAGGATTTTTTTAATGTTTAAAGCTAAGTTTGGGAAATTTTGTGGAATAAGTATGCTATAAAACCGAAAATTACTCATTAATTAATCATTTTCTTAAAATTTAGGTTGTCTTTTTTTCAATACGGAGAGCATCTCTTTGGAATTGAGATATTGCCCTTCATTTGCATCTGTAACATGCTGAAGTTCTGTCCAACGTGTGCCAACCTGTTGATCGTCCAGCATGGGCCTACTTCCTTTCGCTTCGCATGCAGCACGTGCCCTTACATTTACAACATTACCAGAAAGGTCTCCCATCGGATATACCCGAAGTTAAAGGAAGTTGATGACGTCTTGGGCGGTGCTGCTGCCTGGGAAAACGTGGACTCGACGGAAGAGACCTGCCCCAAGTGTGCCCACACCAGGGCCTACTTCATGCAGCTTCAAACCCGCTCCGCCGATGAGCCAATGACGATTTTCTACAGGTGCTGCAATCCTGCCTGTAATAAACTTTGGCGCGAGTGACGGAGGATCTCTCGTGGTGCTACCCTATGTGTAGTGAAAGATTTTGGATATTATGATTTTGATTACTGCATTATTTGTAAATAAATACTGTTAATATAAGAACAGTCTTGGATATTTCTGTATTCTATAGTTTGAATTTTGCAGCCTGGGATAATTTCATTGGGCTTTTAAAATCCTTAAACCCAGTCCAGACAATCAAAAACACGGCGCAAAATTTTGATGGATACATGTTTTGAAAACACTGCTTTTGCTCTCGTGTTTTTGATAAGTCTGGACTAGGCGTAAGCCATCGACTGCCAGTTCAATTTAATAACAAGTGTCCATGGAGTGACAGTCTTCCCAACTTTGGTAGAAGGACACATTCTTTTAGTACATTCAAAAGCGAAATGTATAGACAGTTTCCAATTTTTAATTGAAATTCAAAGTCATGCTTTTAGACTCGACAACAAAAAACTTTGAATGCCGCATATCGGGGCATCCAGAAGTGGTAAGTTAATGAAACAACTAGTAAAAATCATACAAAACTTTCCAAAATAACGAAATTGTAAATCTATCAGTTCCCGACCTTGGATGCGGTTACTCCTCGGACTTCTCATCGGTTGCTTTTGCAGCGGAAGGCACTGGTTCCGTGCTGCTTGCGGTCTCTTGAATGGCTAGCCCCTCATCCTTGCCACATGCATCACTGCATGTGTTGGCAGCTCGGACTTCATCGGTTTTTGCAATCGATAGTTCCGGATCTTTGTAGTCTAGTCTGATCTCCGCCTGAGGCACGTCTTGCGCTTCGTGGCTGCTTTCATCGGACGATGTGGGAGTTTTGGACAATTCTTTGGGGGCTTCCGTTTCTGGGGTTTTGTCAGATTCCACGTCTTCCTGTTGAAGATCAAGCTTGGAAGATTCTGCAATTTCAATGCATTCGACTGGTTCATGAGATGCTTCAGCTTGTTCGACTGGTTCATGAGATGCTTCAGCTTGTTCTACTGGTCCATGAGATGCTTCAGTTTGTACCAATGTTTGATCGAATGCTTTCGATTGTTCCACTGTTTGATCGAATGCTTTCGATTGTTCCACTGTTTGATCGAATGCTTTCGATTGTTCCACGGAAGATTCGGCTGGTTGCTGAATGATTTCAACGGTATCATGGGCGATTTCAACAGGTTTCTGGACAATTTCTGAAGATTGCTGGGGCAAGTTTGTAGGCGGCTGGGAAAACTCCAAAGTCTTTTGGGGAAGATCAAAAGTTTCTTCAGGAATTATTACAGGCATTTGTTCATCTTCTATCGCAATCTCATTTCGGAAAATTTCGATTTTATCCGATGTACTGTCACAGTCGCTGGGCAGCTCAGATTCAGCACCTGGCACAACTTGGACTTCTGCGACTGGTGTCGATTCGTGGCTATCCGACTGTGTCGATGTCATGGTAATGCTACTTGGTGGCGCTGCAGCCGATGCCGCATCGGGATCTTGTGGACCTGGTTCTATGTTGTTGGCTGGTAACACGGTTTCTGAAACCTCTTGGCTGTGCTGGGAGAGTTCCCGTGACTCATTGTCACTTATCGTCTCCTCCCAAGATCCCTCGTCGTCCCAAGACGCATCGTCCGGAACATCATCGCCGATTTGTTGGCTGTCCCCTTGATTGTCTCCTGGTTCAGGCAGGGGCTGTAGGCCGGTAGGAACAAAATAGACTCTCTGCTCTATCGGTTCTGGATTGCCAGGTTTGGGACTCCTAGCCGACTGTCCATCGGTCAGGAAAACATCTTCCTCAATAGGCGGATTTTTGCTTTTGGGGTCTTTGTCCTTGTTGTGATACCTCGTGTTAGTGCGCTTTCCTTTTGATGGACGTTCGTCCTCGGACACACTGCTGGAGTACTCTCTGGAGCTGGTGCTGCGTCTGTCTTCTGACGTGCGCCATGTTCGGTTGGTCGGGTCCACGCGGTTGATGCGCCTAGTGCGTTCGGGTCCATATTCTACATGCCTGGCACGTTCAGGCACATCACGTTGACCCGACTCTATTCTGTCGGGCACATCGTGTGTGCCAGAGTCCACGCGATCGTTCCTTAAACTCACGTTGATGTTGTCATTGTCGACGTGGATGTTCCGAGAGGGGGGCTTGCTTCCCTTCAGAGGTCGTGTATCGCCAAATTCGGAGAATGGGCCCCACTTATAGCGCTCACCGTACTGTTTGGGACCGTGGCTGCCCCTTTCACGATTGTCACCTTTGCCATCGCCACCGCCACCTGTTGGAAGAAAAAAAGTTGTTACCGGATTCTCCAAGGAGATGTGGAAGTTTTGAAATATGGTAAAGCGAAGGTCACAATACCTCTGTTTTGAGGACTCTTCTCTTCAGGCATATCACTAAAAGAAAATGTACGGTTCTTAGGTATTCCTCTTAGGCAAGAAATCTAAGAAAATGTAAGCATAATGCTAGTCATTACCTTGATAGCTTTGCTTTATCCCACTCACGCCTCCATTCTCCGCTTGAAGTTTTCTGCCTGTTCACACGATCATGCTCTATCTTGCTGCGCTCCGAACGCCATTGTTCGTATTCGCACCTCTCGCGCCCTGTCATGCGCATAGACATCTCCATCTTGCTCTGCGGGGGCTGACGAGGGCTCGACTGTAAAGGAAACAATCTTACTTTGCATTATGGAAATTCGCTTCTTAATACGATTTGCAACACCCATTCTAACTAATACTTTGGAAAAGTCATCTGTTCAGAGTTTCCGCCATTTGAAGATTCACTCTTCTTGTGTGTCACCACTTGAAAAGTAAAATATAGCAGATGCATACCTTATCAAAACTTTTCCTGTGCTCCATCGTACTTTTTACGTTCTCAAAATCCTTGCCACCATAATTTCCTGGATGTCGCCTGCTGGCTTTCCGTTTTTCCTGGAAAGTGTCCCCTTCCCGAGACCTATCAGATAGGAAGCTGTAGGACGGGTCTGGTGGTGGGCCATCCTCCTTGGAACAAAAAGAAAAGCGTCACATTCACATTTGAGAGATTTAACAACGAACAAGCGATCACGTCTTGAAAATTTACCTCCGTGAACCTCTGCGGCCTCCGTTTCTCTTGATCTTCAGATGCCGAACTTTGCGTCGCCTTTACTTCGTTGTAACGAGTTTTATCCTTCTGCCTATCGGAATACCTTGGCGGCACTCTTCGCACCCGCTGGAAAATAAAACACCAGTTTAAAAAAATGCAAATCAACGAGATTCAAACTTGTGTAGGTTGTGATTATCCTCACCGGTTCCTCGACAGTGTCTTTATGCTTCTCCTGGAACGAGTCGCTGATTTCTTCAGCATTTTGCTTGTCGGCTTTCACTTCCTATAAGTGAAGAACGCAATCATACAACTACTCGACTGGTGTGTTGCAGGATTTGGAAAAAATCGGAATAATATTTAGTGTGTTTTGACAATTTTAGTGCCTTGGTCGGTGTGCCTCGACAATTTAAGAGCTTATTTAGTGTGCCTGGACAAGTATATCGTCTTGTTTAGTGTGCATTGACAATTTAAGCAGCCTATTGAGGTGTGCCTTGGCAATTTTAGCTTTTTATTAGTCTACCTTGATACTTTTACCAGTGTTCAGTGTGCCTCAGCAATTTAAGAGCTAATTTAGAGTGCTTGGACTGTGGATAAATAATTCGCCTTCTCAGTGTGCCTTGACAATTTGAGAGCCTGTTCAGTGTGCCTTGACAGTTTGAAAGCCTGCTGAGTGGGCCTTGGCAAATTTCGCGTTTTTTGTGCGTGCTGTGTTGAAAAGCACTGCATTGGGAGTTATATGCACAATTCATCGTTGAAGCACGCGTTAACAAGCATTCTTACTTCGTATCTCTTCTGTAATTGAGCATTTTTCTTCCTTATTTGTTCCATCCTGATGTTCAGGAGGGCTTCTTTCTCCTCCCGGCTCATCTGCAAAGTATCAACATTGTCAGAATGCAAGACGCCTCCATGACTTTCATGTCTTGCACATTTCTGATAGTATTATAACGCGAATCGTAACTTACTTCTTCAGAAGCCATAGTTAATTTGTAGAATTGAATCAAATAAACGAATTTGCAATACCCTACTCTGTTATTTCCATTATCTATGTTAGTATTTCACAGTCAAATACTCACTTCAACAACGTAAAAAGAAACAGACGTGTTTGTATACAAGGTAATAGCGCTCTAGCTTTTATACTCCCGATGCTTTTCCCATGGGCCAAAACATGGGGGCAGCTCGTTAAATACGTCGCATTTGTTATGGTTCTTTTTTATTTAAATACGCCGCGCCGTATAGCAAGTCATATAGTTGAAGTTTTAAAAATTAGAGAATTTGTAACAATTACTAACATGTCAGAGACAACATTAAAAAAACCGTTATATTTGTGTATAATGCATAAATTAATTCTAATTGTTTGCTTCATTTGGGAACGTACTAGAAAAACTATTTTTATCCACCATTGCAAGTAATATGCAGCCCAAGATTTTTTTCTATTTATATGGCGAACAATTGTAGTATTTTTCAATGTTTTCCTTAAAAATGTAGCCAAAATTTAGCATTTGGAAATTCTATTCAGCAACCAAGTTTGATAATCATCGTGTCGTGAATTACCCCAATGCGATTAGGAATTTTAGGAACTACAATAGTACAGCTTTTTGAATGGGGACAAAACACTATTAAATTATATTGAAAATCCAAAGATCCAACCCTGCCAACCTTCAAAACTGGCGCCACAGAAATGAGACGGATTTCCTGGTAGGCCCCACAAGAAGCGTCACTTTCCTGGAAGCCCCGCCTCAGGATGACATCACCGCCGACCACGTACGTGACCGCACTGTTCGACAGAAGTGTTCCAGGCGAATGTTCGGAGAGGGCGTGAACGCGTTCAATATGTTCTTCGAATCGGTCTTTTCTCAATCGTAAGCCGCTCTCACTGTTTTCTCGACTTCACAGGGACCAAAATTAGGTAACCGTCTTTTTTATTAAATCCAGGCCGTTTGTAATTGAGAAAGTTCCATTTCCCCCACTGACCTCTTGGTTTTGAATCTTGTCCATCGACGCTTATAGGTCCTTATATACAGACCCAGTTATTCCACCAGTGTTTAAACCTTCGCCAAGATGTTCAGCTGGCTGAACAAGGACGAGAGCCGCAAGAAGCAGCCGGAAGTGTACAACACGGTTGTAGAGGGCCTTCGCAAGATCTACAAGGCAAAGTTGCTGCCCCTGGAGGAGAGCTACCACTTCCACGACTTTCACTCGCCAAAGTTGGACGACCCAGACTTCGACGCCAAGCCCATGATCCTGTTGGTGGGTCAGTACTCTACGGGCAAGACCACATTCATCCGCTACCTGTTGGAGCGCGAGTTCCCGGGCATCCGGATCGGTCCCGAACCGACGACGGACCGCTTCATCGCAGTCATGTACGGGGATCAGGATGGCGTCGTCCCGGGTAACGCGCTGGTTGTGGATCCGAAGAAGCAGTTCCGGCCGCTGTCCAAATTTGGCAACGCCTTCCTTAACCGATTCCAGTGCTCGACGGTGGCCAGTCCGGTGTTGGACAGCATCACCATCGTGGACACGCCGGGCATCCTGTCTGGTGAGAAGCAAAGGGTGGACCGCGGCTACGACTTCACTGGTGTCCTGGAATGGTTCGCCGAACGGGTCGACCGCATCATCCTGCTGTTCGACGCTCACAAGCTGGACATCTCGGACGAGTTCCGGCGTAGCATCGAGGCGTTGCGTGGCCACGATGACAAGATCCGTATTATCCTGAATAAGGCCGACATGGTGGACCACCAGCAGCTGATGCGCGTCTACGGAGCACTCATGTGGTCGTTGGGCAAGGTGCTGAACACGCCCGAGGTGGCCCGCGTCTACATCGGCTCCTTCTGGGACCAGCCGCTACGCTTCGACTCCAATCGTAAGCTCTTCGAGGTCGAGGAACAAGACCTGTTCCAGGATCTACAGAGCCTGCCCCGCAACGCTGCCCTGCGCAAACTCAACGACCTCATCAAGCGGGCACGTCTGGCAAAGGTGGGTTTTTTTTCTTTGTTTTTTTTTGCGTTTGTCGTTTTATGATCAAAGGGACCTGGAACTCGTAAGGGGCGGGGCAAGGGAATCAAAGTTGATGATAGGAAGGGGCATGATAGCGGCCGAAGCCCCTACACGAACACTTCTTGATATTTCAGTTGTTTGTGAATTTAGTTTTTTACCAAAAACGATTCTGAGTTTTTGAGCACTTTAAAGCTTGGATTGCAAATATCGTTTAGTTAATTTTATATAGGCCTATTTTTGCGGTAGTTTTGCCGTGTGATATCCAGCATATGTGTCAGTCGGTTTCGCGTCCGTGTCCGTGTGGGAAGAAAATTTCCAAATTGTCATCTAATGATTTAACCATCTTGCCTGCCAGAGTGAATCAGAATGCGCCTGCCATGGCAATTAGCCTTGTCATCCCCGGATGCTCAAATATGCCAGCAGTGCTCAGACAAGCGCAGTCTGTCTTCAATAAGCTTAATGGGCTGATAACCTCTCTGTGACGTTATTCTGGCACGGGAATGATAATAACGGAATCTTTGATCGGAGTGAAACAGAAGCAAGTGCTCTGGCACCTCTATTGCAGGGAATGGTAAAAAACCAAAAACTATTTTCAATGTAGTAATTTGGATTTCGGCCCTTAAACATTACCCAACTAACTACCCAATATTCAACAAATATCAGCAACTTTCACTGCCATACCGTTATCAGGAAGTTCTCGTTTCTTCGGAAGTAAACTGGTACCAGGAACTTTCACTACCTTGTTGTTATCAAAAAGTTTACAACCCGATGTTAAATATACCATCCAATCTACCTGAAAGTATCAAATTTTGTTTATTAATAACAAATTCCCAGAGTTTTGCATCAGGATGTTAGGGAAACTCAACACCTGTATTCGAGAAATGATTCCGCTTGCATTACTTTGCTGCTATCTTCCATGTCTTTTTGTTTTTGAAAAATAATAGGGCGTTTTCAAATATGTTGGGTCCACAAATGACAGATCCATATTTTACTCTCGGGCATGGCCCATTCGTCAAGATAAACTGGATGATCTTTGCATGTCAGTGTTTGACGCTTTGAAATGCATCATTTTTACAAGGCCTCGGTAAAAAGCATCTACCGTGGAACAAGGTGCTACTGGTACCACTTCTAGGTCGGCACCACCAGGAAGCCATTCTCTTCCCCAAACGGCCATGAAGGTTCTCGTGCAAGGTTCTTTAGCAGCCAAACCAGTGCTGCAAACGTTTGGTTTGGGCTTGGCAGGAGACTCCTGGTTCCACTCATTAGCCACCTGCAATTTAACGGTTAAGCTACCTTGGGCCGAATAATGCGTGAAAGTCAAGCACCTTCAATTTTAATTAATCGGGCGATTTAGCCTAGGGCGCCACGCCCAAAGTTTTGTTATAGGCCTAAAATTACTGGTGCATGAAGATACATTTTTCCACATTACAATTAGTGTTCCTTCATGTGAAAAGCAAGATTTCTTGACAAAAAATCAAAAAGGTGTCATTTGTAAGCCTATTTTTCCAAAGTTACCAACTTTGGAAGGTGTTTTCCAAACAGTGGACTGTGGAACCAAACTGCCCCTCATTTTCAGTTTTCTGTAGATCCTTTCCTTTTTTCCGTCTACTACTTTCTATAAATTATTCTTTCATTTGAAGTTAATTCTAGTTTATTGAGTAGAATATCATGTATAGTTTTCTTGTTTTCTCTAAATTCGCATTTCAAGGAAAGTCCTCTTTGGTCTTTAGACCCCTAATCATCTCTCTTCTCCTGTCTATTATCTTTTAATCCCCTTACATGGCCCTTCTTTTCTCTCGCTAAGTACTTTTCTAGTTTTAACATTCTTTGACATTTGTACTTTCTTTGTACTGCTTTAAATTTTTCATTTCTTTCTGGTAATGGAACTGAAAAGGCAGCTCTATACACAGGATTATCTAGGAAGTATAATTAAAATAGATTTCTTAAATCGGTGAATCATACGGTCTGGCTCTCAGAATTAACTTGTTCAGCAAACTAGTACATGCAACTGGCATACTACCAGAAGTAAATACTTCGGGTCAAGGATTGCATTTTCAATTAATTTAAACACGTAATTTTACACATGAAAAGCCACTGGGGGAGTCTGAAATGACCAAATCATGACGTTGGTGCTGAAAGCGTTCCTGTACTAGATTGTGCAACAACAACTACATTTTTTCTTATATTCAGCCATTGTTAGGGACAGTTAATTGGCGAGCACTCATTATTTAATGTGAATGGCGTAAACGACTAGGAATGCACTTCTACTCTGTATGTTGAGGTCACCTGGCATTGGATTTAGTATTTTTGCCAAATACATGGCATTTTATCGATTCGACTTTCCTTCATTCTGGGAATATGGATTATCAAAAAAAAAAAAAAAACATGCAACCACTGCGATCAAGTTGACAAATGGCGACTATAGAGTTTTTTGCCTTCATTTGACAGCTTTGGGACATTTCAACACACAATCATAATAACAATGTCGCATTGTTGATCCTGAAAGTTATCTTTATCAGCAAGTTGTTGGCAAATCCAAATCAGTCGCCATCTGTGATAAGTCTGTTTATGGAATTTGTGTAATATTCCATCGGAACTTTGTTGAATTCCAACTTAAGAGTAAAATTGCTGGGACATTATTTTGGAACAGTTAACTGAAACTCCTGGTTTTGACAAGAATTTGTCATATTAAAACTGTAAAGTTGTAAATGTTTAAAGCCAATTTTTTTTCAAAAATCTAGGCTTAAAATGATAACTTTTACATGTCTTGTCAAGATACCTCGTTTTGCATGGTAGACTAACATCAATTCTAAATGTGGGACGAATTTATTAATTTCCTGATTTGGATGCTTCTGCAAGGGAAAACTAGGTCACTAGTGTTATGATTAATCAAGAAATCATGTTTTTGCATGTAGGTACATCAGTTTTGATGTGAAAAACTGAAAATAATGTAATTTTTTCTGATTTAAGGCATTTCAGAGAAATGAAGTGTGAAAGATTTTTAAATTAGGCTACCAATAGTATCTTGAAAAATCTGTACGAGGTCCTTGACATTCCCATGAAAACAGCATAAATATTAAGTCTTATGAGTTTAAAATGCCTGGACCCACGCGGTGTCCCCTATACTGATTTATGTGACAGTGCTACACAACAGGGGCCAGTATTAATGGGTTCACACCATAGGGAAGTTTTTTTCAACATGTAGGTCACGCGAACCATTATGGATAATGTCCTGGACAATAGTGTCATTGTCGCTAAACGGTCTCTGGTTTGTGTCAAAAAGCACTTAGGCGATAAATGAGTAGGAAAATGACTAGAATTGGTTAGAAACCAGAATTTAAGACTAAAGAAAAGTAGAGCAAGTGAAGTCGGCTTGAATATATTGCTGAAAGACTTGACTTTTGTTTTGAAAATGAGAGAAGGCCGGACTGCGCCACTACAACAAACTTTCAGATTTTGTTGTTGTTGGCTGGTTGAAGTTAAAGAGGCTCCTAAGGAAAACTAGTCATAAAGGGCCTATAAATGTCGGAGATATTAGAAATGGAGAAAGTAGAAGAATAGGAGTCACTGAATTCCTAGCTGAGGCTAGCTCGGCAGATTTTGTGGTTTCGGTGCAATAGTTTTGAATTAATTTTCTGTTATGCCTTTCAGGTGAATGCGTACATCATCAGCGCCCTCCACAAGGGGATGCCTACCGTGTTTGGAAAGGACAGCAAGAAGAAGGAACTCATCAAGTCCCTGTCAGAAATCTACGGCCAAATTCAAAGGGAGCACCAGATCTCACCCGGCGACTTCCCCGATTTGAAACGCATGCAGGCAAGTGCATCTTGTGGAATTCTTGGGCACTCGAATTCAAGTGCCTGAGTGAGATAAGAAAAAATTCCCTCTTGAAACCTAAATCTAAAACACCGCACTTGTGTGATTATTTCCAATAGCCTTGTATACTCGAGATCGTAAACTATCCGTTAACGGCTTGCGATTACAATTACGCACAATCTGCATACTAATCATTTTTAAGGCTGAATCGAGATTTCCATGTTTTTAGTATGCCATCAGGCAACCACCTGCAAGTGGAAGCACATTTATTTTACCCGAGGAGAATAAATTTGTTCCACTTGCAGCTGTTTCAGGAATAAGTAATTTGGAGCCAGTGGTTTTTTTAACAAAACCACGCATGATGCCCACCTTTGCCACAATAATTCAAGGATAAAATAGTTAAGGAAAACTTCGAATGAACAGACCTTTATCGAGTGCTAAACATGTTGAAGTATTTTGACTGTTCCGGAATCTGGCTCTTTGGGGGAAGCTTCTTGAAATCCAGCTGTGCTCAAATTTTTCTCATGGTCATGGTCCTCTTTTTGCAGGAACAACTGGTGCACCACGACTTCACAAAGTTCAGCCCGTTGAAACCACGGCTGATCGAAACGGTGGACAAGATGTTGGCCGAAGACATCGCCCGGCTGATGTCCCAACTGCCTCACGAAGAAGTGACGGTGACAACCGAGCCGAGTGTCAAAGGTAAGCCTGGAAAACTTGTCGGAGACTTCATGTATCATGAAGAGAAGTTGACAGTCTTCAAGAAAAAGTATAGCCTTTACAATACCTGGAATAAACAGTGGTCAAAAAAGTGTTCTGTCCAAATTACTGCCATCACACGACATGGAGAAAATGAGCCTTGTTGCTACCGTTATCGCCACTGCTATTCTAACATGGTTCTTGATGGACTAACCTTTTTAAATGCTAGCCTATTTTTAATCTAAGTTATTTCTCTATCGTAGGTGGAGCATTCGAAGGGATGCAGGATAAGATCGACAATCCGTTCGGGTTCGGCAAAGGAGAGGGCGTGAACGCTGGCTACGGCGAACCTGAATGGATCGTCAGCAAGGACCGCTACAAGTACGACGAGTCCTTCGACAGCCTGAACCCCATTGATGGAAAGATAACGGGGGCAAGTGCCAAGGCGGAGATGGTCAAGTCCAAGCTGCCCAACTCTGTACTGGGCAAGGTGTGGAAGCTGGCCGACGTGGACAAAGACGGCATGCTCGACTCGGACGAATTCGCCTTAGCCATGCACTTAATTAAAGTAAAGTTGGACGGACACGACATACCCCTAGAGCTGCCACCGCATCTTATACCACCTTCGAAAAGAGATCTCTGAACGCATCCGTCCCATTTAATGCTCGCGATTATGTTTCCGAGCTTGCGTGTAAAACCACCATTATCTAAGTGCTTACGCATACCACAAGGGGCCAGCTTGATATTTCATAAAGTGGACTTGGGGACTTGCACGTCCAAAATTGCATGCAATGTGTGCGTGCACCGTTTTTTTTTTTTTTTTCCGATTAATTTGCCATTCCGGGACTTGTCATGCTTGCGGAAATCTCCTAGAATGGACGTCTCGGCTTTTCTCGCACAGGAAGTAGCGAGCCATTCCTCTTCACGTGTATTCTCGGTACCTGTTCATCATCGAAATCATCCACGTTACGTTATCCTAGCTGAGGGCAAATTTATCTAATCCCGGCTCTCGTTACATTTACATTAGTTGTTTTTTTGTTGCTATTGTGTTCCTGTTGGTCCATTCCTCCGGCCATTGTCTTACACCCAGTTTTTCCTATTTTCTTAGATTTGCAATATACCTAGTATATCACAAGTAAAAACCAGCTGTACTAAACAAAATCTCAACATGTGCAATAAATTGAATGACTAACATCTGTGTCTCTAAGATTTCTTTAGAAGTTATAAATCATTACAGAAATCAAATTATGTTAGACAAATTAATTAATTGTTCCCTAAAACTTCCCGATACTAACCAGAAATTGCAAGAGATCGCTATTTTATTCTCTATGTAATCCCAAAACAAGGCGAAAATCACTGACAAACGAAACTTACCGTTATTCTTGTGATAAAAAAGAACAGGATCACGGTCCGCTTTGTTGGTTCCTCGAAGGCAACTGCAGACAGCTAGTCAAAAAGAGACCATAGCAATTCACAGTATAAAACATCTTTAATATAATAAAACTGAAATAGCCTGATGCTTCACAAAATGTTCATCTGGATAGTATATAAAAAGGCTCGCAAGCCAGCAAATGCACTTGTACAAAACTCTGAAGGGAACCAAAAGCTGCAGCTTTAGCACGCCCAATAATACAAAAAACCAAAATAAATGGTGGAGATGACATCTCGCCAATAATGCACTGAGAATTCGCCAAACATATCACAAGTTGCAATTTCCCCGCCAGCTTCGGCCCCACATCGACTTGCGACAAAGAACCGGGGCCGCTCTAAACTCGGGAACGAAATAAATTGTGGTTCTGCAATCTCATTTAGGTACATATTGAATAAATAACTACTGGCTACGTGCGTGATATTTAACATGAACTTTAGTGTCCGACAATGCGAATTTGGTGCAATATGCTAGAAACATGCCTCGTCTTGCGCAGGAAAAATACTCCCGGGATACGCACGAGTACACATTTCCCCTCTAACATCTAAGGTACCTTTTCAAAATTTCTTACGAAAACATCAAATTAATACTCGTACCGGTAAAGGGTTGAGCAGTTCTATCTAGGATATTGCATGCGCATTCCCAACCAAGCCTCTTTCAGTTTTTATGGGAACGTATTTTGCCACAAATACTATGCCGTGATATTTATTGACAGAAAAATCTATGCTTAACGTCAAAATTAAGCTGTTATTTTACTTTTTTTTCCCACAGTAATCTCAGCAGTACATGTTTCCCATTGCAAAACGTCTATAGGTGGAAATAAGGGTGCCCAATTTAGATTACCCTTGGCCCTTACAACTGCAATGCTAACAAACTGAAATTTTAGCACCTCAACAGTCCGAAAATGTATGTTGCCTATGACTGGGATCTAATCTCGCTCATGTATGGAACATGTTCCTACTTTTGAAGCTGGCTCCACATATCATATCCAAATTTTGTAAAAATGTTACAGCATTTTTACACCTATTTCATTAAAAGAGACTAGTATTGACCTTTCTATGAAATTGATCAAATGCATTATGACCCAGTCTGACTGACATTTCTGCCAGTCAGACTGGGTCATAACACACTTTGTGAAAACCCACCTTAAACGTACAAAACCGGCAATCCAACTCTCTAGTAGGGCTTGCTAAATATCTGTAATCACGAGACCATTTCTGACATCTGCACAATAGAGCAAAAATCATGCGTTACAAATTAAAAATCAAGTGCACCATGTCATAAATGCGCAGCAGCAGTGCAATACAAACCGTTGTAACAGTACCAATTTTATCTCTGATTGGTTAGAAATTCTTCAGCTCTAAACCTCACAGCACAAAAAGTGTCCTGGAAAACTGGTTTCGGCCAGGGAAAAATCGTACGACACTGGGATCGGAAACACCGAGTAATGCACATTATAGATATTACAAAAATCACATGATTTAAAATGTTACTGACTCGCTTACTATTAATAATAATTATTCGTTACACAGTAAACTTTTCGTCTGAGCAGAAGAAAAAGGGGCCCAAAATTGGAACGGCAGAAATGGCGAATGTCACTAAAACGTGATTCTCGCAGCAAATTCACAAATTTGCAGAAAAAACTCCTAGTTTTCTATTTTAATTGCTAACTTACTTACTAAATGCTCATACTAAATTTTATGAAAACCAAAACTTTTCGCGTAAATCATTTTAAGTTCCCAAATTTTCCCAAAATGCTTCCTAGCAAGAGCAAACTGATGGCAACTTGTAACAAAATCGAAATTGCAGATTTTTTGACATTTGTTCAAAACTCATTCGCCAACAGTTCTAAACAAAAATCCAGAAAAATTTAGTTGTCAGATTAGTCCATTCAAATTTACCAAATTTCCATTTCATAGGCAATTTTATGTTTTGCATATTGTCAATAAAGTTGGATAGATTTGTTGCAACTTGGCGATTTCACATTTGGCCATAATTTACAAAAAGCAAATGTGAGCTGCTTTCCTAAGAAACATTCGCGAGTTTCAAAGGTTGTTTTTTTTTCCGAAAGAAAAGTTCAAAAACAACATTTTTAAAAGAAATCCAGATGTTTACAAATACAGCTATTAAATACTATAAATATTACTGGGTATGTTTACTCGGCCATGGCTTTCGAGTGGCTGTTTTGGTGGTACAGTGACATCATAATTTTGTTTTTTTGCTATTATTTACAGCAACGGTATTCATTTTAAGCATTACAGAACAACGGATTTTAAGCAGGTCAACAAGTTAAGCTTTGCATAGAGGCTACCTATATTTTATTTTTTTATAAAAAACGTCAATTTTTAGATTTAATTTCTTTGATAGTGGGTGACACGTGTTGCAAACACATGCTTTGGTGCCATGGCAGTGGAAAAGATATTCGGGATTTAGGTCCAGCGAAAAGTTTACTATACATATAAAACACGATTTAAACACTTATAATTGTACACGAGCAAAACTTAAAAAAGCCGAAGAATTAATTGAAGAAATTAATAAAAACGTTAAAAACTCGAGATGAATTCTCGAAAACTCCCCGTTTAAAATAATCTTAGTTGCTTTCAAGCTCGGCCATAAGCCGTTGGCACGCATATGCAAATAAATGACAGAAAAAAATCAACTGAATTTTGGTGCAGAGCACCCAAAAATCTACCATCAGTAGGGCCCATCGTCCCCTAATTAATTTGTACAAAAAGCATATAAATAATTTTTTTTTAAAAATGCAACCGAGGAAACAACAATCACGACTGTATTTGGCGCAAGTGTCGCCTGAAAATATGCATCGAGTAAATGTTTTTATACAATGAAGGACTAGCAGTTTCAGGATTGTTACTTCCCTGTGATCGCAATATATCTGGGTTCTTTGGGGCTTCTTGAACCCCAAGAATTTCCCGAGGCAAATAAGTAGCATTTGCTTATGGATTATGATGCAAAAATTCAAAAGGGGCCAAATCTTTTGAAGTCTAAAAAGGAAGCTAGTGCCAGGATGAATTCAGAGCGGTGTTCAAAAATTGTAAATAGATTATGCTAATTCAAAAACCACACACCGATCGGTTCAAGGTTTACATTCCCAGCTACTGCAAGCCGCCATTTTGGAGAAGTGTGAAATCATGAACTTAACTGATTCCATGGATGGTTTTTTCAACTGACCTTCAGAATTATACAGAAGTTAATGACTTTTACAGACTGTTTCCCATTTTTCCAAAAAGTATTTTAGAAGGATATTGGTCATCGATGAGAAAAAATCTTGGGTATCCCTGGTGAAAAAAACAATAGATTTCTATTTTTTTTTGGTTCATTGTTTTCTATTGGTATCATTAGAAAATTTCAATTGGTTTTATTAGTTTAAATTGCTTTCTATTGTTTTCTATTGTTCAGTCAATACAGCTAAACCATAGAAGTCAATAGACGCCAATAGTCATACTGGAACCATAGAAAACAATTAAAATCAATAAAGTGGCCAAATAACAACAGAAACCAATAGAAATTTCTATTGTTTTTTTCACCAGGGATACCGACCGATTCATAAATTTACATCGACCTCGAGCGGGGAGCGAACCCCGCACTTTAGGATCGAGAGACAAGCGCGTAGCCCACTCAACCGTCGGCGTCGGCAACTGGAATTATGAACCACCCGGTATATGTGTACCGGCCAAAACATTAGGTACCTTCGCGTGAGGGCTGGAGTCGCTGTTTGGGGCCCATTAAAAAACGATAACCTTAAAATTCCTTCAAAAAGTGTCTAAAAAAGGTGTCATTCATCCCAAGGATGGATCAGACACCATATGGGCATAGTGTGGGGAAGAAACCACCAACTAAAACACATACAATTCTTGCCTTTTTTGACTGGCGACTTGTTAGCTTGAGAAACCCACAACCTTTTAAAGCTCGCAATATTTCAACCAATAACCATCAACGCCCCATGATATCTCGATAAATAGGTTGAAGATGAAAACTATGCGTTGACGCGATTTCAGAAAGCTGGCCAAAGTTGCGAAAACGTGTTTGTCCCCTTTTCTGTGACTGGAGGTGAAAAGGAGAGTAAACTGACAGCGCATGCCGCACAGCCGATCTTACCTGTGTGGCAAATCGCATCTAGGCGATAATCTTGCGAAGCATGCGTCCCACGTCCCTTTCCCTGCCGTCTTCCCTGGCCGGCGACACTCCGTTTCGCGTTGGCGACTGGTTTGCGCTTCCTATGCGGCGCCGGGGTCGTTTGAACTTTGCCATGTCTTCGTTGAAAACGTCTCCGGTCCGCAGGGCCGAGATGAGGTCGTCAAACTCGCCAGCCTTTTCTGCGCCGTTCACCGTGCGGTAGCCGTTGGTGGTGCCATTTTTCAACAAAGGTGCCGCTGTCTTCGTGTCCTCTGGTAAGCTGTCCTTCCGCTCTTGCAGCTTCTTTTTAAGCTGAAACAATTTCAAATGGACAATTTTTTACATCCACGAAAATCAAATGCATAAGGCGACATTTTACTCAAATATAGCGCTGGTTTTGATTAAGCACAATATATAATTTCAAAAATTCTCAATAAATTAAATTATAACTATTTCAAATCGATTAAAAGTGCATAAGCCGTGTTTCATTACCCACGTTTTTTTGCGTAGTTTTGCAAACATGTTTTTCAAGGTCACAAATTTGAACACAAATTGAACAGTTGAAATACAATTTTTTCTAAATAAAATATTTTTCAATTTTAGTAAAGAGCATTAATATTTTTTGCTGTATCCTTTTAATTACTGATGAGATTGTTTTAAGCACGTGCTGAGCAGACATATTTCACTAATACTTTACTTGCCTGCTTTAGGCTATGTTTTAAAACAATTCAAAACTTTTTTTAGTAAAAAATAATAACAAGCTTTCATAATTTAGTGTACCTCGATTTCCTTTTTTGCTCTCTTATCATCCGCTTCCTTCTTCTTTTTGAAGTCGTCATTCTCACGCTTGGCTTCGTTAAACATTATCACAAACGTGTCGAAGATGCCGAAAAACTCGTGCGGTTTCACCGTGTTAGCATCCTCTCCGAAACGTTTGACAACTTTCTCAAACTGCAAGCAATCGAAAGAAAAACTACGTTAGTGGAATCGAATTTCTAGTCTACTCTCGATAATAAAATATGCATTTCACAAAATGAAAATCCCTAAAAGTAACTTCCAAATTTCTACTGACTTATCATTCTGAAATGACAACGCACCATTGATTTCATGTCCAAGTACAATTCCTCTAGCTCTGAGAACTTGTAAGTAGCTGTAGTGATGAAGTCTTTCATGACGGGAACGTACTGATCACCTGTGATAGCAGTTTGTTTACGGTGATATTCCAGCTCCTGAAATAGGTACAAGAATTACGATTCGGCTTCCAGCTTTCTTAAACTTTTATGGAGACCAGCGATCAGAACATTACCGTTTCAACTTCTTTTAATCCTGCTTTTAAAGATTTCATTTCCCTGTCGAGCTCGTCAATTCTGGAAAGATGACAACAACAAAAACGTGGTTAAAACGCTCTAATTCAACTTATCAGGAAATATCAGCATTACTTACTGGACTTTCGCCGCTTTCTTGACGTGTTGGACATCCTGTCCAAGTTCGTAAGGTTTCTTGAATTCACCCTTGCTGTAATTGTGCGTTTCTAGAGTCTCCACCAGGTAGTGCAACAGGGTCATGTTGCTGTTACCGTTCGATTTCGTGTCCCTAATCCGATTCAGGCTGACCAACTTGAAGCCGCAAGCGTTCCCACGCTGTCCACGGTTCATGTAGTTCCCGAATGCCAACACCATTTCCAAGATCTTCTTGATGCGCTTGCTACGCGGAAGTTCTTTGGAAGCCTCTAGTACCGCTAATGAGAAAAAACGAGCAATGGATGCGTTAAAAAAGTTGTAATTGAGCTG
>JAQGBW010000818.1:0-33346 GCA_034698625.1 Julus scanicus | reverse complement strand
TTTCCCAACGTTTAAAACCCTGAAATCGGCGTTTTAAGAATATTTGACACATTTACCTAAAACGAATTATAGCCAAAATCCCAGCATATTTCAAGTCTTTTCCTTTAAATTTTCAAAGATCCCTATCACGATTATTACAAAAATGTTTCTATTGAGAATTTGAAAACAAAAATTTTTTCATTGTATTTATTCACACAGACACAAATTTTCTGACGCGGACAGAAAAATCCAGCATAAACTCAAAACCTGATGTTTACATGAATTTCAATCATAATTCCCGACTTATTCCGAGGTTAGAAAAAATCCTGACTTACCCAACGTTCAAGGCTACTGGACAAAATGTTTATTAATAAAAAAAAATGTATTTTCTTACGTTGATTTTTAGCGTTCCAGCCCATGCCTCTTCAAATGACGAGCAATCCAAACGAAACGTCAACAATCCATACCGAAATCGTCTCAAAACTACTTAAACAATCACAATTTAAATTTAATTCGTGCCGAACATCGAAAATGCACGTGTTGCCCGCACCAACTTTCAAAAACTCGCACATTCTCAAAATTTCGCTTTGCACCTTATCTTGAAAACGTTTAGCAGACGATTCTCTACATACGAGTACCATTAAAAAAAGCTTCAAAATGGACGTGAAAGGTACATATGATTTATTTTCCGGGGTTTATTTAATTTTGTTTGAATAATAAACGCCAAAATGTAGGTTTTGGCAATCTTTTCAGTTCTAAGATAATATAAGGGTCCGTTGGCACATTATTTTTGGCCACACGAGCAACCCGTATAGCAATCAATCAAAGTTCACTGGAACTTGTCTTAGGCCTGTGATAATCTTTGGTTTTTCCAATTTTGTCCAGATAGCATATTAGGGATATCGTACTACCCAAGTGTCTAATCATTGCTAATTTATTAAAAAAAATGAGCAACTCATGTAACTATCACACTGATAGATACCGGACCTGTGTGTATTTATATGCTACATTTAACCAGAGTTATTCTTGTATATTTCCAGATAATATATTAGGAATATCATGGCATGACAGTGCTTGGATACCTATTCTCAATCCCGGCAACGTCATGGATTACTTCTCCGAACGTAGTAACCCTTTCTACGATAGAACTTGTAACAATGAAATAGTAAAAATGCAGAGGCTTAGTCCCGAACAACTAAAGTACGTTTTCAGGTGTTATTTGTATCATACACTTCTACACAAAACTATAATACATTTTCGACCTTCTCTACAGTAACATGGCAGGATTGGAATACATGCTATTGCATTGCCAAGAGCCAATTTTGTACGTCATCCGAAAGCAACATAGACATTCCCCAACTCAAGGTGCTTAGAGTAATAGTCAATCACATAACTAACAGGCCAAACCCAGTCTACAACCGTATTATCTTTTACAGCTACACCTTTAACAGACTATTATATCATTGCTGGCATTGTGTATCAAGCTCCAGATATTGGTTCAATCATAAATTCCAGAGTGGTAAGCATTATTTTAAGTGTGTAAAGGGCTTTTGAACTAAAACTGAAAATTTAAGCTTTAATTTTTCAGTTGTCAGCAGTGCATCACATCCAAACTGCATTTGACAAAAGTAGGTTCGAAATAATTCATACCATTCTCGAGAAAGTGTCAAGTATTAAATTTCTGGTCTTGATTTTAGCTCAGTCATACTCGAGATATCATCCGTCAAAGGGTTACTGGTGGGATTTCAAGGAACAAGAAGGAATTGACACTAAGAAGACTTCTAAAGACAGTGCTAAAGATGAACCAAGTTCTGTATTTCAAAGGCAACGGGTGGATGTTTTACTGACAGAGTTAGCTAAGAAGTTTCCTCCTAAAGTAGTGCCACCTCCCCAACCACAAGAAAAGCCCCAAATCCAAGGTGAACCATTTTTCTTAAATGCATGAACTTCTTCATAACCCAAAAAATGAGACTAATGGGAAAGTTATTTTTAGCTGCTGAAGAACCAATCAAAGTTGAAATCAAACAGGAAAAGCCCGATGTAGTCGTAAATTCAAACTCAGCAGCAACAGCACCACCACCACAACCTCCACCAAAAAGTGGGATCAAACAACCTCTAGAGAAGCGTCCACGCCTAGCATGACAATAAGTTATTTTCCTCTATTTGCCTGCTAAGGACATTTGTACAGTATTTTTTTTTTTTTAATAAAAACAATTTTTCACCCAATTTAAGAATATACTATTGTAATTCAATCAAGCTTAGGGTAAAATCAATGTGCAAAACAGCATGTCAGCACACCATAAAAAAAAATATTCAAAATCTGATTTTGTTAATCTTAAGATAACATTGATTTTCCCTTTTATTATATAAAATAATTTCATTTGTACATGTGATTTATAGTGAAATAATTAACAAATGCATTCATTGAATTGGTAACTTCATGATTATAGCAGATAACAGTAGGTTCGTAAAGGGACGGAAGTCAAAACCATTGATTCAAAGTTCAAGAAAATTGAAAATTCTTTTGCAAATTATTTGGGCAAAATTCTTTCTTTGAAGCATCTAAACGAATCATGAATTATGATGAACAAGGCCATAGAGAGCCAGCTTATAAAGAATAAATTTAAAACTATAGAATTGTATGGGCAAGATATACTAGGTTATTGTAAAAAACAGAAGGAGAATTGTCACAACAAATTTACAAGGAATATTCCTAGTATTTGTCTGAAAACAATTGAGGATTTTAAACTCGGATCGCCAGAATGCTAGGCCCTGTTAGAACCCTGTTAAAGTTTTCTCCATTTTAAATCCTTTACTTAAAACTGGGAAAACTTTATTAAACACCTTATTCGTGCTATCAACAACGCTTTCTTTTAACATTACATCAAGTATCTCTCAGCTAAGAAATTATTTGTACGTTTTTCTGCTTCATCTAACTTTTTAGGACTCCGTTTAAGGACAAAAGTGTAAACGAGCTTTCAAAATTTTCACTCTGATCATAGGTGGGATTAGCTACCCCGTTTTCAATCATAGTTAACTTTTTTTCCAGTAATAAAGTTTCTCCTATTAATCATTTGTTGAGATTGATTTTTAGGGAATTCTAAGCCCTTTTCAGTAATATCGCCATATCTGTAGATCAATACATGGATTGCGACTCTTGGGACCATGAGATTCAACTTTATTTAAGGAAAAAGTTAACATTAATTCTATGGGGTTTATTTTGGGACCTCAAAAATTTGAATTCTAAAAAAGAAAAACTTCTTCAGCAGCACACTTAAACCATCAAACGTGTAAAATAGTAAAAAAATGACTGATTCACCTGATAAAATTGGTCTTTACCCCGACCATTCCTGCTTGTGAACCAAGCGATAGAAATGGGAATCTGCATTGTCCAGCAACACACTTGGAACGTCAAATTCTGCAACGGTGCCTTCCTTCATGACCAGGATACGATCGCTATCCAAAACAGTTTCCAAGCGATGAGCAATGGTGAGAACTGTCGAGTTTTTGAAAGCTGAGCGCATTGTTTTCTGTAGAAGACTGTCAGTTTCGTGGTCTACGTTGGCAGTGGCTTCATCAATGCACAAAACCTGACAAAAGAAAATATGAAGCATGTCAAGCAATCACGGTTAAACTTGTTAGTTTAAAATTCAAAAGCAACACCACTTCAAAAAACTTTCAAACCTTTGCATTAGTTAATATTGCACGTGCAAGACACAATAGTTGACGCTGCCCCATGGATAATTCCACACCTCGCTCTCTTAGTTCAGCGTCCAACCCTCCAATTCGTTCTATCGCATCCGAGAGATGAGAACGCTGTAACGCAGACCAAAGCCGCTCATCTGTGTGCCTATTGATACAAATTATTGTAAATCTAGCATTTCTTAGACTCAATATGACAATACTGTTGACATTCTTACTCGTCAAATGGGTCCAAATTGCTCCTGACCGTTCCACTGAAGATAAACGGATCTTGTGGAATAACCATGACTTTCGACCTAGAAAAAAAATGAAATTTAGAATAGCTTATTTCATCAAATTCCAAGATGCACTTTATTATAAGATGCATATTAATGTCAGTATCATCAACAGAGAAAAAAGCTTTGATTCTAAGAAACTAAAAATTTCTTGGAATATATTAGAATGTCTTTCAGAATATTTAACGGTAATTTATTATATCCGATTTTTTGAGATTTTATATTTTACAGACATCTCAATATTACATTTCTAGAACGTAGCGGTACATTTGCAAACTGGCATAAATTTCATATCAGTAAATTAATAATAAATAAGTTACCATCCCACAGTAGTCCTTGACAAAGTCGACAGATACACAATTAAAAAAAAATGATCGACAAACCTTAAATCCTTAAGATCCAAATAAGCTAGCACAGTTCCGTCAATGGTAATTCCACCTTTTTCCACTTCTATAAGTCTAAACAAGGCTGCAAACAAACTTGATTTCCCCGCACCCGTCCGGCCTACTATTCCAATCTTTTCTGAAGGTTTAGTCTCGAAAGAGACTTTGTTTAGAGCGCACGGAAGGTTCTCTCGGTATCTTACTGTCACGCTATGAAAGGCAACGATTCCACGCTCAGGCCAGTTAACAGCAGGCTGAGGAATTCAAAACATAAGAATCTGTTAACAATGTGCATTTGGTTATCATCCATCTGAGGCTGATAGAATCAAATGAATTTAGTCTAAAAAGCACTAACTGACTAGTTCTCACGGATAACATTAAAAACTACTAATTTTGAAAAGTAAATAAAAAGCAGTATACCTTAATAAACCCTTCCCAGTGTTCAGGCTCAACTGTGTTCAAATACTGTAACGTTCGCTCAACGCTCACCAACTGCTTCTCAGTTTCAATGCAATATTGCACGACGGCACTTAACGTCGCAGTCATAGACAGACCGTAAGACAGTGCCAATCCCACTAAGCCTAAAACAGATTAAATGGAATTATAAATTGTTCTTCTAGAATTAAACATGTCACTAATAACTAAAAAACAATGTTCAGATTGTCAAACTTTGTAGATGTTTTATAGAAATGTTTGACAGCAAAACCGTCAAACTCGGTTTTACCTGGATTTATTCCTTGGAAATGATGTTCAAGAACAGCTAGCAGTCCAATGCCAGTAACCACCGCAACACCGATCAGCTGCAACCGAAGACTGAGCCATCCACCAGCAGCTCCTAGGGCAAACAGAGTCCGTTGATTTTTTTCTAATCTTTCCTCATTCTCCTTTTTAAATCTAAAACGACAAGCCACGTGTCAATTTTGTTTTCCACATAATATTCTAAGTGCGACAGTGTCCTGTACTCGGTTTACCTGGCTTCCGATCTGAATGCTCTAATGGTGACCAGCCCAAGCACGCTCTCTGAAAAGTGAGCGTACATGGGTGATAAGGTGATTGCTTCCAAGCGACGCAGCTCCCTAGAGGTGTTTCGATAATAGTTTTGCACGTTGAAATAAATGCCAGCCAATGGGAAAAGGATGAGAAGAAGCCACGGTAGGCTGTACGAAATCACGACCAGAGTGCCCACCAAGGTGAAAGACTGGGCCAAGAAAATATTCAGTACGAACGGAAGCTCATCGTCAATGACATATGTGTCTGTTGAGAAACGATTAACGATACGGCCAACAGGAGTAACATCAAAAAACTTCATAGACGCCTGAAACGACAAATTATGCAAATTTTACGCGATCAACATCGTTTTCACGCATATAAGGATAATATTACATATGACCCTTTACAAGTATTCCAACCGGGATTTATTTATCAACCACATAAAAATTATATTCTACAAAAGAAATCGCAAATGTGCTTTTTTCCTTGTTTTATGTAACATTAAAAGTTAAAAACTGATAACATACAATATAAACTGGGGAAATTGTAGTCCAAGTTATGCTCAATACGAAATCGCCAAAGCCATCAGTAATAATCAAATTTTTTTATGCTTAGTAGGATCGGTTCACATTAACTTGGATAATGGTGGTTCCATCCAATTTCCGAAATAATTTGTCAAATCTAATGACAACTTTCTTAATGCTTCTATTCCTAATTTTAATCAGCTTAAAAACAAATTTAATTATTAAAACTAATCTCGCACTTACCCTCATTATGGTACCCAGAAGATCATTATGAAGTCTGATAGCCGCAATAATTCCTCCATAAGCAAAAGAAAAGGCTCGGATTAAGCTGATGAATGCATTGATACCGGCTATAATCCCGTAAATCATCAGATAGAAGTGGTAGTCTTGTTCATTATTGAGTACATCTAGATCAGCAGTTAAACGTTGGGATGTCCCAGCGGCATTGTTTACGGGTGAGTTGGATGCTAGGCGACTCTCGAAGGGTTCTCTCTCATGAGCAGTTACGTTGGTTATGTTAGTCGCTATCTGTGACATCCAATGTGCGAGCCACCAATCACTTAGGTTACGTGAAGCTACATAAAAATATCACAGGGAAAAAGAGTTAATATACGTAGATCAAAGATGGCCAATCAACCATATAAAAAGCAATACTTACTTTGCATAAGCACAATTGCTATTAAAACTATCGGCGTCACAACAGATCCAACAGCTGCACAATACGCTTGATAGACTTTCCATTTGACGCTACCCCTCTCCCATTCTTCAGTGAACAACGTTTGCCTGTCCGTGAGTATTGGCTCTGTATGACCAGCTTCCCTGAGTTCGGTTTTAACAGAATCCTTGTTGCCAAGGACTGACTGATCCTCCTTTAAGTCAAAAGGAATACTAACTGCATTGAGAACTTCGGCGGGATTACCTATCAAGAAAAAGTAAAAATCGAGGTTGGTAAGAATATCCAGCTAATAATTGTAAAATGAAGGAAAAACAAAAAAAGCGAGGTATATAAATTCAAATTATATCTATCAGGAATTGTGGCAAAAATGCAGAATTTAGCAATGTCAGAAAAATTGCAAATCAAAATTAAGTGAACTAGATGAATAATGTATTTAGGATTAATTTTTTTAAAGATAAAATTAGCATTGAACATAACTACACATATTCCCAATCGAGTTTTTCATTTTTACACATTCTGTGATAATTGATATTACCATTTGAATTTAAATGCAAAGTTATATTTCATATATGAATAAATACATTTAAAATTGAAACAATACCTTTCTTTATAATTTTGCCATTACTCAAAACAAAAATACTATCAGCTTTCGACAACTGTTTCCAGTGATGGGTGCACAACAGGCGTGTTTTTTGGCTTAGTAGACCATGAATGCAATGCTGCATAATGTGCTGACCAACATGAACATCAACAGTGGACAATATATCGTCCATGAGGTAGATATCCTTGTCCTGAAAGTCAATATTATAGTACAACAAAACTTTCAAAGGTAATCTATTATAAAGCAGAATTTTGAGGGAAAATCCCATGGGTAGCCTACCTGATAAATAGCTCGTGCCAATGCAATCCTAGTTTTCTGTCCACCACTCAGCGTAATTCCCCTCTCGCCAACAAGGGTGTCATCGCCTGCTGGAAACACCTTTAAGTCATCTTCAAGCGCGCACGCCTGCAGCACCTCATAATATCTGTCCAGTTGCAAAGTGCGGCCAAAGAGGATGTTTTGTCGGATAGTTGCATTTTGAATCCAGGAATCCTGGGCGACGTATGCAAAGCCATCTGCAATACTTGATGACCCCACCTCTCCAGAACTGCGCTCCAGTTCAGCCATTATAGCTAAAAGCAATGATGTTTTTCCACTCCCCACAGACCCCACAATGCCAATGAACTGGCCCTGGAACAATTGAGAATTCAAGAAAATTTCAGAAGATTTTCTTATTCCATAATAAAAAACACATAGTGCCATATGATAGCGCGCTGTATGCATTGAATTTCATGAACTATTTTGAAAAAAACATGCTAACCATATCAAAAATAAAAGTGCACTCTTTTGGTGAAAAGAAGAAAATATTGCAAAGAATTTCAGAAATTTTCTACCAAATACACTGACTTTTGAATTCTTAAATTGTTAATAAATTATCAAAAGAAAGTATTTTTCATCACTACACAACAAATTCATACCTTGTGGACTTCGAAATCCAGATTTTCTAACTGAAATTGATAGCCGCCATCATTTGTAGGAACTTCATTATCATTAGGTGCTGGAGCTTTTTGGCTGCAGTTGAACGTCCCATTACGAACGTACAAAGCCAAGCTACTGGTTTCTAGGAACAAATAAAAAGGCAATTCACATTAACTTAATTTCTTTGGTTCGATTCCTTAGAATTAAAAAAAAAAAAAAAAAAAAAACAATGAGGGAGATTAATTATTACAAATCTTTGCTACAATACAATTCCCATACAAAGATTACTTACCATCAAGAGCAGAATAACATTTTGTCAAATTTGCTTCAGAAATTTCCAAAATTTTTTGAACTCTTTTGACTGACACATAGCCTTGTACCATTCCACCAATAACCCATGGAAATGCATTCAGGGGAACAATGAGCATATTAAAAAGGGCCAGACATGTAAACACCTGTCAAGACAGAAATGACATATTACTAACTTAAAGAATTAAAATGTAACTCACTCACTGAGAGATGGGAATATTTCAAACCTTTGCCACTGTCAGGGTATTTCCAAGTAAAATATATGTTGTGAAGGTGAGCAGGGAGATGATAATGGGTGTGGTAGCCCAAAAAAAGACACAAAAAGCATCTAAATACTTCCTTCCCTAAGAAAACATCGATTAAACTAATTAAACAAAGTATCAAAATCACATATATGAAAGATCAAAAGAACATAAACCAAAACAAACTTTTAGGGATTGCACTTCCGCAGAACGAAGCGACTGAATTTTCTCCCAAAGGAGGGCTTCCCACGAATAAAACTTTATGACACGGATGCCATACAAAATTTCAGTCATAACCTTTACTCGTTTATCCTTCTGGTTCATCATCGATGTACTAAGCTTTCCGATTTTCCGTGCAATCCAGTGATTAATCGGAATAAGTAGGATCGCAAAACCAATTCCAGCCACATATGCCATTCCAACTTGTTGATGAAGCAAAAACAAGCAAACTGCAATCTAAAAACAAATTATTTGTGTGAGGCATTTGAAAATTGTAAGAATTTCCTTTATCAAAATCATTAATTTGGTAACATGGAATTTCTTATTTCTATCTAATATAACCTAGGTAGATGATCGAGTATTTACACATACGGAGCAAACGAAAGCTGAGGGCCCGCTTGGTTTCAAAGTTTAAATGCTAATTATTTTATAGGGGACAAAGATATAAACTTTAGATCAATTTAAACTCTGATTTTCTGATTTAATATTAATATCTAGGTGAATCACAATACAATTTTCAAAGTGTCAATTTGCCCCACTTAATCCCAGATGCTAACCATGCTCATGATACCAACATGTGTACTCAACATGTCACAATTACACAACATAGTCTAGTGTTGAATTAACAAACAAACCTTAATAGGCATGCTCCAAAACTCGTGGAAATTGCACATGTTGACAATGCACTCTGTATCTGTGCTCATAAAATTGACAATCTCTCCCGTATTAAATTTGGACATGATGGAGCTTCTCAAGTGCAGCGTTTTGCGGTAAATGGTGGACACCACGGCGGCACGTACTTTCAGCATCACATTGTTGAGGAAGTAGGAATAGTGGGCACTGCACAAAGCAGACAGAAAACTAGTGCCGAAGAGCGCCAGAACGTAATAATAACCTTCAACCAAATTAGTTGAATTACTTTCAATGTAAGTTACTAGCAAATTTAAAAGCAATGGGCCAGTAAAGGTGGCGCCATCTGAAATCAGTTTCAATGTGGCCAGCAAAAAATACTCTAATCCAAAACTGCTAATGAGAGCACGCAGTATGGACACAGATTTCGGTGGCACAACCTCTCCGACAGCACCTGCACGGAGACGCTTCTCCTCTGCAGCCACCGCCCTTCGTAGCTGGAGATCACGGAACACAATCCAGAATTTTGTATCAATGTACGAGGTTTTGAGTCTGCCAGGAAGCTCAAAAAGGTCATCTGTGGAGTTGAGCTGTTTACGTGATCCTTTGCGAAGAAGTGGATTTACCCAAGAGAGAGCGAGACGAGACAAGAAATTGGCACGGGTTTCAGCAATCCCTAGCATGGCCGGAGATGAGCACCGGCCAAGCATGGCACCATAGCTTTCGCTGTAACTGTCAGCAACCAGAGGCTGCCTCACATTTTCAGCAACGTTGACTAGACGTTTGGGCACTGCCTCGCGGGCATTTCCTTTTGGAATGAGAGTGCAGAAATACAGCACTTGTAGCACAGCATGCGCGTACACTATATTTCGCTCCAGATCAGAATGCTTTGGATCTTTATGTTCTTGGGCATAAGTTATAATACACGTCCTGACGGCAAAGACTGTGACCACCAGGGTGAGCAGCCAGCCGAACAGGGCTAGTTTTGGGCCCCGTGAATGTGTCGTTATTCGCCTCCTGAGCACGAATAGAAAAAAGATGTGGACGAGCCAACCAAACACTTGCACTGCTGCAGAAATGTACTCCATGGCAGGCAGGGGACCTTGGCTTAGGAACTTGCCAACGACCCTTACTAAGGGACAAACAAGAAGTCCGAGCACCACGAGCTTCCGCAGCGATAATAAGTGAAGATGCATACGGTGGCGAGACACATGCAGGGCCCGATTCCCCAGACAGAAGGCAGAAAATATAGCCATGAAAGCAAACGTGGACGTATCCACCACCATTTGCCGAAAGCAAAGTCCGATGTCATCATTTTGCCAGATAGTCAGCTGCTTCTCGCCGCAAAGAAACGTCCAGTTTTGTGTGATGCCCATTTCTAGTTTTTTCGCAATTACTTCAATTTTAAGAGCATATCTTGTGTATCAATTTCAGCTTGCGGGACCTCTGCAAAAAACAAAAAAATATTATTACACCCACAAAATACGACTCAATAAATATATTTCAGTTCTAGCCTTTAATGCTATTTTTAAAATTGTGATTTTTAAAGAAAGCGTATATTTTCAAAGATGTGAATTTCGTCATTACAAATCTTGGGGCTTTTACCCAAATCAGCAAGAGTAAATTCAGAAGCAGCCAGCACATGAAAGTCAATTTTTAACAGCTTGCACTAACATTTTCGACAAAGTTTCAAATCCTTATCAATCGATGCACCTGGGCATCTGATGCTACATGCAAGCCATGCACAAGTCTGGTAAACACAAAAAAGGCGGCTTATAATAATTTCACCTTTGTATCCCACAACTTCAATAAAGGCAAGCTGTCTAGTACGTGACACGCATGATTTACTTATCAAAATAACACAAATAAACTCAAAAACTGAATTTACATTACACAAACGCGTAAATATTTCTTGAAATGAGCAAGTAAATTCAATTAATAACATTTATCTTATAAATTGGACTGACCCAGCATGTAAATATGAAATTAAAGCACTTCCAAAATTTCTGAAATGTTCAGAGCCAAATAGTGATGTCTTTCAACCAGACTGCTTTAAACACTATGATTACACCACCAGAAAAAATACCGTTTTGTATGGTCCTATAGGAACAAAGTCCTCATAGTCTAAAATTACTCTTGGACCATGACCATTCAAAATACAAAGGGACCCAAATAGACTAAAGAGGTCAAAAGATAATGAGGTTCAAAGGGGAAGGCGATCGCCAAACTTCTCCAGAAGGGTAAAGACCTGGTACCATGTCCTCACAAGGACAAGCCACACAAATGGGTGTGAAGTCGTATAGTATTTATCACATCCCTTTACTAATGGGATATCAGAACAAGGGTAAAAAATGCAATTTCTAAATTGACACTCAAAACATCACTGAAATGGCATACGAATCAATGAATTATAATTATTGAAATATGTTTTCAAGACATGCACATGTGCATTAGTGAGACAAGTATTTTTATTTTTAAACTACAATTAAAAGTAACTTGCATTTAAACGTATAGATGGGTATGACAAAAGTTTTAGTAGACTTTTAAGAGGGTAATTCACAGCATTTTCGTCTTCATACTTTCTGGACATTTTCATGAAAATTTAAGTCAGAATTATGCACTTTCTAGTTTTCGGTCAGCATCAAAAATATTTCTATAATACAACGCGTACACGTAAAATAATGTTTGGAAATGATCACTTCCTAGTCTATAATTAATACATGACTGCCATGATGCTTATGCCACTGACGATACACTGCACATATCTATATGAACTATAATTTACTACAAGTCCTTACTCTTGCTCTGACAAATTCTGAGTATAAAAAAAATATGTAAGTGATGCAAAAATAAATTGCAGATATATAGTTAGGTTTCGAAAGTATTATTATCCAAGGTAAGCCCATGCACTGTCAATTGTAAATATTTACTATAAATTGACGTACATACTGTAGCCTATATGTGCTGCCAAAATTCACACTTGATGCTTTTAAAAGTTAATGGCAACAATTATCTGAGTCCATGCAACGTTTAATTCCATAAGTAAGCTAGCAGATTATCCAAATAAACCAAATTTGCATCAACGAAAATAAAAGTTATATTACAAGGACTGTCAGCAAACAAAAGGCCTGGTTAGCGTTGGGTATAATGCGAATAATAACAGCTAGAAATGCATGTTATCCCCAAAGTGATCTTTAATCTGCGATGTTGTTTTCATTCAATGCGCAATCAACGATAAACATTTCGTCGTGATTTAAAACATAAACAACGACCGCACTCTTTGCCACTATTTCCAATTATTATATGTGCAAGATTTTACTTTCTTTCACAGCAAGTAATACCGTGAAATTTAGCAGCTGCACTTACATGGGAGGTGGACGAAGGCGGTACACTGATAACATACTGTTTAAACACACAAACCATGTACAATATTAGGCTTACTTACCAAGGACCAATTTTATGGACAAACCCTCATAAATTCCACGGAAAATTGACTGAGACATTCCAAATGCAAAAGGTTGCTGCTCTTCAAGATTTCAAATCCAAAGTGAAGGAAATTTTCGATTAATTTCCGTTTCGGGGAGAGGCATAAACAAGCACACGTGCCAACTATCGTAATGAGGGCGTAATCGAAAGCATAATGTTACGAGGGGTGTTCAGTGGTTTCTCAATGAAAAAAGGGGTTGCGTTGGTGAAAGTGTCGTCACAATTGCAGTCTGCAGCGCTGTCTGCTTCAAGGATTCCCGCTCAAATTTCAAAGAACAGGAGTTCGGAACTCGTCTATATGTATTGTTTTACCAAAAATGAATAAAAATGAAGTTTTACATTAGAACAGTATCTATAAACACTTAATTGAAATAAAAGAAAGGTTGTCAGTATATGTAGAAAAATATAATCTAGCAGCAAAGATGCTTTTCTTTAAAATTTTGGCCAGATATTTGTAATTAACTTTTACAACAATTATCAGTACTCAAACTGGGTAAAAAATCAACGAAAGCAACATACACTTTTTAGCTAAAATTGAAAAAGAAATTAAGTCAAAAATGGCGCTGAAAAATATATCAATTATCAAACTCTACCATGGAGATCAAACTTCTCATACCAAAAGGGCCGCAAAAGTACTTGACACAGAACTCGTGGGCTGCACATTCTAATTATTTAAGATTACGAACCTTACATTTTTTAAGACTTTAATGCTGCAGAGGGTCGCAAAATAAACCCTTCGGGCTGCACGTTGGACCACCTTGTCATATAGTTACAAACCTGCATTATACCTACAGCAATGTACACCTCGTCACTTCCACCAGTTTTCATAATACTATACAAATTTTGATTATCATTTAGTAGAGCAACTGCATCAGTAAAATCTTGGATGACATTGCTGGTTAATCTACGTTATGGTTCATATTTTGGAAAACTTCCTAGGAAATTTTTGAAAGCTTAAAATCTCCACATACATTAATATTTTTAAGAAGTTATATTTTAAAAATGACTTTGAAACTGGGGAGGCACTTCATCTTGATCAATTGTCGATTTTCTATCAGTTGGAACACTTGGAAAAAAAAAAAAAAAGGAATACAGTAACATTCAATTTAATAACAAAATATAATAAATTTATTTTTTAATTTTCCTCATCTGTGTCGCTGTCGCCATTTTCCGTGCTATCACTGGATTCATCATAAGGTACACTAATTCGATTGGTATTTACAAATAAATCATCATCATTGTCCTCCTCTTCACTTTCACTGCTGTTGCCATCACTGGGATTTGATTTGATGCTTGGAGTAGAATCTCGCTTTTCAACGGAATGTGTGGAATTGGGCGTATCATCAAATTGTTTTGGCCTGAAATGAAATATAATAAGTTAAGATCAGTACATGTAGTCAAGTGAAATATTTTCTAGTCTTAACTAAAGTCTATAAAATTTCAATTCATAAAAAAATGCTTACCATAATCCATCTTGTTTTAGGTACCTAATTTGGTTTTTATATAAGATGTGTATTATCTCTGCCTTGACTTTATCACCTTCTTCTATTGGCTCAACAACTAGAAAATCACCTGCAAGTGCAAAAAACACAGAAATCAATAAAAGTTTTAAATAAATAAATAATATATGGCATATCAAGCAAAGGCATTACCTCTCTTAATCCAGATGCTTTTACGGAATTTAGTTGGCATGCTCACTAAATAAGTTTCCCTACTTGCAGTTTCAACTTTGTGAAGGTTATTTCCTTGAACAGCAAGTACCTGAAAAATTATTATAAGCACACATTAATAATACAATAAATAACATCTTAAACTGGTTAAAATAAAAATTATAGCAAATATCCAGCATGGATTTGTAGTCCTAACTGTTGAGAGAGGAGAGACTCTCCCAAGTTATAAAAGTTACAGATGGGGAAGACTAATTAATAAATTTCATTTATTGATACAAGGCCAGTATCACATGGTAAATGAATTACATGCATAACGTATAGCTAAGTTCAGAGTTTAAATATTTCCAATAATGAATACAATGATTGAAAATTGAGCCACGTGACGTAACCCTTCATACGATCTATCAAAATTAAGGTAATCGACACTAATCATAGTACATATGCAGCTATTCATACACAACATACATATATGCCTTACCTTAACAATAAGCTGGTTTTCATTTGGTGTGACAAAGTCTTCTAACACCTCCTTGGCGACATATTTATGCTTGGTCATTCGAGACATGGTAGGAAACTATGGAATAAAACAAAATTGCGATTTTAATCTCCTTGAATATCAAGCATGGCGACGACATACAGATACGAAATAGACAATGTATACACTAACGGGTTAAACATACTAATGCTATTAAATACATGTTGTAGGTTTAAAAATGGACTTACCGTTGGTTCTCCTGAATGAGTGTATCAAAATTCAAAAGTACGTCAAAATTCTCAAATAGAAACACGAACAATTTATCACGAACTTCACTGACTCGAAACCTATGAACTAATGCACGCGTTTACCAAGTTGGCGTTGGCTTTTATAGCTAAGCAACGCGCATGCGCACATTGACCTACTACGTCATCGGCCACCTGTTGACAAGATAACGAATCAAGTTTATCTAAATTTTTGTTAATGTAAACTATATAGTAAAAAGAAATTTGAAATCTACAATTTGTTAATATAATATATAAAATTAAAATACGAACGATTTTCGCATAGATAAAGCAGTGCCGATCGCGTAAGAATGCTTATTTTTCAGGCATGGACTGACCGCCATGGTGTGATATAAGGCTGGTCAACAAGCCGGACCTTAAAAACAATGAATAAATAGGGCCAATAATGCTCAATATATTCAGTTTTTTTACTGCATTTGACGCTCCCTTTATTTCGTTTTTCTTTAAAACATTTAACGTGGATCACAACCCTATCCCTTTCAATGGGCGAAATTTGAAAACACACTCACAGCCAAACAAAAAGAGATTAAATAAAAACAAAAACTGTTTAAAATAGCTTGATAAATCAGCAAGGGAAATTGATTGTCGTTTTTCACTTTGAAATGGTAATTTTTTTTTAAATTAATAAACAAGTTTGAAAAATGTCCGTTAATTTGTGAATTCAAAAATGAAACTAATAATTTAGTAAATATTAATTTTAAAAAATTACTATTTTAAAGTGAAAAATGACAACTGAAGCCCCTTGCTGATTTATTAAGCTATTTTAAACAATTTATATCTTCATTTAACTGTGAATGTCTTGACCCATTGAAAAGAATAGGGTTGTAATCTTCCTATTAATTTGCACCAAAATAAAGTCGGAAAAAAAACATGCATGGTATTATTATAGGCTTGGTCTAAGGTTAATCACCTCCTATAATTAAATTCGTTTGTGGGTATTGTAGTGAAGTTCACGTGTTTGGCAGTGAAGTGTATTGTTGCGAAACGCTTGTAATTGGGGCAGCAAAATGAAAGGGTCCCAAAGGAATGTTGCCCTTGAATTTATTTGGCATTTGGCCTCAATACAAAAACTTCGCTGCAATACACAAAATGTGAGGCTATAGGTGGGGAACGTGGGGTACGCTATCGGCCTACCATTTGGGAGACCTGGTAGTTGTTAAATTCCCGGGTCACCTACCATGGCTGTGGTTTAATAAATAAACGATAAATACATAAATTCTCAAAAAATATGTACAATCAAATCGTAAAAACTATAATTGCAATTGCCAGGTGGGCAATGCATATGCGCTTAACATTTAAATTGACTTATAAGTAGGAGAAAAAAAACAAAGCATTTGATTAAGAAATGACTCAGATAAACGTTGTTTTGCTTAAGAAAAATAAATAATGGTTATCTATATCCCCCCTTTGAGGTAGTGACTGTAGATACCAGTTTGAATCTAATAAATAATTAAACCACCGTAAGTGGTTTATAATCATATACTACCTGAATCCCCAAACGATTTACTAATCATGGAATTTATGCATCGTCGACACGACTTAGTCGAGCAGTCTTGCTCCTGCCATTTTTGGAAATCGTTCTAACCAATTTGTCCATAACGTCTTCTGGCCTAATCGCAGAAAAGATAAAACTTCAAAACACAGATATCATTTCCAATCTTTATTAAGAAGGTCTAGGTGGGCATAAATAACCAAAAATATAGTTCTGCCTAAGGAACTCGCAAGCATGTCACGAAGTTAGCAGAATGCTCGTGAAATGGGCATTTGACTAGTGAATTATAGCTAGACCTGCATTTCATATACTGGCTGCTCTAGTTGCATTGAAATAATGTTACCCAGACCCAACACTATGTGTAAATGAATGTTGAATTAGTGTACTATCCATTGCTGGGTTCAACTACAGGCAATCAGTCATGAAATTAAAAGCAGCAGTTTAGCACCAAAAGCTTCCCAACTGGGAAGTATGTGGCCAGCAAACAATGCAAAACCACAAATAAAATCTCAAATTGCACACAAAAATGAAATAACATCTGTGTGGGCAATGTCAATAAGAAAGAGTAAAGCAGCAAAATGCTTTCTTCCGTTAAGTCACAGCCAAGAACAATAAAAATGGAGAAATAGTTAAAATTATTGACTAAAAAGTGCATTCCGTCATAGGGTGGGTAAATACAGCTGGAACACCATTTAAAATGTTCTAGCTCGAAAATATAATACTAACAACGATACCAACGTAACACCCACCGGAACCAGCTAGGCCGCGATAGATGACAAATAACGTTTGCAGATTTGGATTGCTCTCGTCATACTATCTGAAGACCTGAGGTTGAGATTCGTGAAAAAGTCAAAAACGTCCATCAACTAATTATGCACGTGGTCGCTACCAGTAGTGAATTTCTTCTGTAACAAAGTAGCCGTTGAATATACGAGCGAACAGTAGCAGCGGTATACGAATGAAGTTTGAAAGATTTCATAGAATGAAGAACGTTGAGGTCCTTAAAAGTGGATGCTGCCCACGTTTTTAGATCATCCCGAATCCTTCGGCACCTTCGTTGATCGCCAGTAATAAAGCCTTTTCGAATTGCTCGTAAGAATCGTAATCTGGCAGGCACAACTGATTAAAGCTAAAATAGAAATAAAGAAATCATGGAAAAAAAACGGTTGTCATCTTTTAAATTTGAATGCATCAGATAATATGTGAAAATTCAATGGCAAGGAAATCATTGTTTGATTTTAGAAAAAAAATGAAAATGCAAATGGCAACTCACCAAGTATGAGCTGTTGGAAGATTTCCAAATGTTGGTGCAGCAAGGATTTGAAATCGTGGGCAAAGTTCTGCAAATCCACCTGCAGGAAGCTGTGAGCATCCAGTTGTGAATTGCAATAACCTGGCCATCTCCTCTTCTGTAAAATTAGAAACTGCCGTCCAAAACCAATCGAGAACCTGGGGAGGAAGCGTACAGATTTGAAAAAAAAGACCACCAACCCATTAACGATCACCAGATGACGATAATATTCTTGGAAATAAAGAGGTTACCTTGCGAAATTCATAAGATGACCCGCTTACGCTATGGTTAGACTTGAAATCTGCTATACTAAATTGTCCTGTTCCGCACATTAACAACTGTATAAAGAACAGAAAGAGTGTTGATTTACGATCTATAGATTCATTTTATTTTAAAGGTCAGGTGTGGTGGGAGGATGAGAATTTATTTATTACACATCAAAATCTACATTGAAATAATCTTACCTCTAATTCGTTTTCGTCAAAAATACTTAACAGGCTATCTGGAATGAGCTCGTTGAGACCTCTTAGGAAGCCATCAGTCTCTTCTTTAACAGAATTTGCTAATCGATATTGGGCCAAGGCATCCAGGTACTGCATTTTGTTTTGATTGGTTACACGAACCTTGGACCCGTTAGGTATCAAGTCTACCACCTGATAGAGCAAACACGACAAAATGTATAGCACAATTGCTGTGAACTATGTTTTTTTATGAAATGTCAACTTAATCTTTGAACACACTTCTATAAGCTGGCCTGTCCTATACACCTCCTCTACAAAATACAGCTCCATTTCGCTCACGTCGTTTTCTAAGAGGTATTTAATTTTGCTGACGTACAAATCGGGATCATCTTGCTCAAAATACTACAATGTAGAATTTCACAAAATTAAGTAATCCTTAGGAAAACACTCACGGATCAATACTCTGATATATACATTCCATACCTTAAAATGCACTCTTAGGCCAATCAGCTGCGCCAAAAAAGAGCGTGTAAACCTCGCCTTAATTAACTGCCGGTAAGAGCCACCGAGTGCAGACTCGTACAGGCACTTTCCCACTACTTTCCCAGCAAATTCGTAATGCTTTAATTTTAAGTGAGGGGGCCGTTGCGAGTTGGGATGCACCTGAAAAGCGAAAATAAGTAACCACGAATGAGCAAAAAAAGATTTCTAAATATGAAATCTGAAATACTAAAAAGGAGAGGTATGGGCATAGACATGGCGGGTTCGGGACACTTTTTAAAACCCGAATTTTATTGTGATGTCTGTGAACACCTAATAATTTTGGTCATATTTTCCAGCAGAAATAAATGTGCCATAAACTTGCATTTTTAAAACTGTAGTTATTAAGTAAAACTGCAGCATTTACTGAAATTTGACCTCACATTTATTGCAAGATATTAGTTTTACTATTTAGTTTTAAATTCTGCCATTAAAATAATCTTTACTGCAAAAATAGTGCAGTTAATTTGAATAAAGGGCAGTAGATTTTTTGCTGGGTTCGTGGAAAACATAATATTGTAATTTAAATTACCAATGCACAAATCCTTTGAAAAATGGGCCATTTGATATAAAATTTCTAGAAACCCCCAATAATTTTTAAGTGGGCAGCTAATAATACTGGCTTGTATTCCACGATTGTTTTGTTTAGCAATTGTCTGATTTTTCAGTAAGTCATTTTCAAGGAACACATCATAGTTTATTACCAATCCCTGCCGATCCTCCTTAAAGCTGACGAATAGCTGGTTGGTGGTATCAAACAAGGCCACACATAACATTTCAAACCATTCTCTGCGCAATCCTCCCCAGTCCAATCCCTGTTCTCCATAAAAAGAAACCTCGAAATTCTTGCACCAATCGTTAACGGTAAAACCTTTCGTCAACTTCATGGACTAAAAAACAAATTAAACATCAATTATGCACAAATTCAAACAAAATATGAACATTAACTATTTCCACCAAAAATGAAAGAAATGCATCATCCAATCTCACCGACTCCAACATGTGCTTCCTTTGAACTTTAATTGGAAGTTTGTCATGGTATTTCTTGCTGTGCAGCTTGCGAACTTCATGGTAAAAAAAATCTCTTTTGTCCTTAAAAGTTTCTGAGCCACCTGAAAAATAAGCTTTCTTAACAAGCTGACATTTAATTTTCTCTAAATAGACAAAATGTCTCGTCATGAGATGGAAGCCAATTTGGCTTTGGTTTTCACCAAAATTGTATGAAGCTACTGAGACATAATCTTATACTGTTGAAATCAAATTTTTACGTGAATTGCTCTATGTAATAAATAAGGGATCTTGTAATAAAACTGTTTCATGGCATATTTGGCCATAAAATTCAATTTAAAATGAAAAGCAATAAATTCACACCTATGTTCTTTAACAGATAATGAGTGAACGTGGCAGCTATTACGTTGCCCTCTTCGGTTGCAAGTTCTAACTTTGGTTGACATCCATCATCAATAATGAGCCTGGGAATGTCATCCTCATTTCCATTAGCATAGAACTGGAACTGAATTTAAAGAGCAGTCATTAAAAATCATAATAAAAGCCAACACGATTTTGGCTGCACAGATGCTCAGATAAAAATAAAAATCCTTGCCTTCGTCGATGGACAGAGTCGGAATGTAAAAAGTCGCTTTGGAATGAATTTGAGGAAAAACTCTCTAATAGTTAATTGCTGAAAATATTAAATTCATTTGATGTTCAGTTATAGAACATAATTTTTTTTAAAAAAACGTATTTTTGGATTTAATTACCTTAGGTGAGAGATAACAATAAGCCTTTTTAGGTTTGGCAAACCTTTCTCCATTGCAGGATAATAAGCGCACTTCATAGCATACATTGTGGTTTTTCTTGGACACATTCTTTAATGCTGTGTCTGAATCCCGTTCTGAAAAACAATGAGAAACATTATTTCTCATACTAAAATCATAGTTTAAGAACAAAATTATCAACACATTTCTTTAGATTTCTGACATCATATGATGTTTTTTTTCAATAAAATATAGTGCGTTAATTAATCGATATTAAATACATTAATGTGTTTTTATTTACAATTAGTCAATATTCCCTTCCAAACTCAAAAATATGTTGTAAGAAGTGATATGGCAGCAGAATTTAAGAAAGAGTTGCATCATTTTTCCAAATTAGGTTGTATGTAGCCAAATTTGTGTATATACTTTTCTGATATCACACTCATTAATGTTAACATCATGGAACATCATTAATGTTAATTTTGCTAAATTAACCAATTCTGTATTTATTGATGCACTGTATATTTTTTCCTTCAAGATCAATATTTCTAAGAAAAATTTAATCATCTTTAATTATCACATGTTGCATCGTTTTTTAAAACCAAAATATATGCAGGGTACATACAAAGTCTAAGTAATTTGGTAAACATTTGAATATAATATCTTTTTACAGTAGTAATGATATGCCTATATGTCTGGACGTCTGCCAGTTTTTGTGATTTTCACAGTTGTTCATTTCCTAACAAAGCACTTTTTTTCATCACAGAAAAATATTTTCGTGGCTCAATACAATACACTATCCACTAGAACTCAAATTATACATTATTATATTGTGCCCAGCCAGATCCAGCCAGTTTAAATATCAGGCATCCATTGTTTTGTCCCCAAATTTGCTTGCGAATAACTATTTGAATAAATCTGAATTTGTTTTTGCAGAACAACACATGAACACAAATTACCACATGAACCATAGTTAGTTCAGCTATGACAATAACCTAAAGTTATTTATCAATTATTAACTTTCTTTCAGTTGTATGCCAGGTTCAATAATTTGAAACTACAGAATTAAGTTGTCAGGAACTTGACTTACTGTTAAGCACAATAATATTAAAATCCCCATTGCGCAAGGTGACATCACAGTAGGTTACCAGTGCACGATAGCACCCTTCCTTTTCCATTTTCAGGTGCCAAATGATGCGCTTGCTCGCTGGGTCATATTCCAGATGCGGCCATAGCGGTAAAAATTCCTTTGTGCCAATCTATGATAAAATGTAAAGCATATTGGTTAATACGATGGGATTTTATCTGAGGCATGTGATACAGAATGCAGTGTGATGACAAGTGACCTTTTGTATCTTAACAACATAGCCCACAGTGGGATCAGACTCTGCCTGAAAAGTGCAAGCGTTATTGTATTCATCGCGGGATTCGATAAGCAGGCGCTCGGGGACTCCTTCCGTGCACACAATGGTAGAGCAATGATGTACAAATCCCGTCTTCAGAGGATCTGGTGGCCCTACATGGATAAATAATTTTATCGTTCATCTTATTCATGGATGCTGCTTATAAAATAGATGCTTGACATTCAACAATGTTCTTGAATTCTAAAAACGTACCTGGTAAGAAGTATTTTATAAAAGGACTTCCCTTTATGTGGCTATTGCCAATCATGATGGCAATCTTGTATTCACCTGCACGTCGTACTGCAAACTTAACAAACAGAGTGTTAGCCAGGCTTGGATCAGGACTGCCCACTTCCACGGAGGAGGAAACTTTGAGCGATCCCTGAGTAATCTCCACCAAAATGTGATCTTTATTGCAAATGGGGTAGGGGCGTCCATTCCGCTGATAAAACTGGACAGATAAAAATCAAAGACAAATAAATCAGTCAAAGTTCTTTGTCAATAGCAAAAAGTAGACACCAGCAGTAATGAAGGCTAATCCATCGTTCGACCCAATTGCTCAACACCCTCAAGACTAAGAAGTAAGCACTTTTAATGCAGTAAAATGACTGCAACTAGAACAGCAAAACCTGTTCCGCAACATTTTTCTAAAAATGTAGTATTTTTATACATATCTGATGTATTATATTAATTGCACTGAATTTACAAAAAAATTAATCAAAATCATGAATATGATTTATAATAATGTTTTTGAAATATTAATACCAGTGTAATTTAAAACTTAAATATGTATACTGTGCTTCAGGAATGGGCATTTCCCTGCTTAGTATTTTATGTAGTGAGTGCGTGGAACTGAGCCCAGAAGTTCATATGACAGGTCATTACTGTTGTACTGCAATGAAATAAGATTCGATACAATTTCGGGCCATAATTTACAGTGCAATACTCGTACTTTACTGCACTACTTACAAATTATAAACAATGATTCCAGTTCAGGCTTGTTATTTTTATACTATTTATATTATTTATGTTATTTATATTGGATGTGGTAAGAACGATATGGAACACCTGCTAATATTCATCTTTCACCATAACTTTAGATCTTTGAAGGTTAATGAAATTATAACTTTTTTATTCTTAAACGTTATCGCGGTGGTTTGAATTAGAGGAATTAAAAGTGTCCATTATTTTTGCTTTCCTGTATAGTAGTATTAGTGCATCACCACAATACGAAAAATCCTAGCCAGAATTTCTTGTTTTGAGTCATGTAAAACTTTTCATAGTAATAACTTTGTTGTTTATAATCTGATTTCAAAACACTTTGATGTTTTGTGCTCATAAAAGAGCACTTTTAATTTCACTAATTGGAATCACCACCACGCCGGTAAAAAAACAGCATTCAACATGAGTTTACATTTGTCTAAACACAATTTAGGAAAATAAATTTTGACCAAAACAAAATTCAACCGTAAATATCTCAATTCATATTTCAAAATCCAAGAAATTTAAAAAGTGTGGTGCATTTTTTGTACTATAGGGTTTAAAAAAAACCATTTGAAGTGTTGGTTCGCTACATCAAACATTTTGTGAAATGGTGATTCCAAGAGAGGTTTATAATAAAACTTTATAATAAAGCCAATGAAAATTGCAACAAGGACTGAATATTAAAAAAGTTTCTTCTCTGTACATCATTATATGTAACAAACTTATCGAGTCTTCCTGAAACATGTTTTTGGGATCATTTAAGGATGTCAGGAGAATTCCATGGTTTGGAACTGGAATTTGTATAGTTTTACAGTTAAAGAGTAAAATGAAAATCTTACTGGAAGCAAAAAATTGTACTGACCTTTACAGCGAAACTCATGATGTCTCCGACAATGCAGGGTTCTTCCCAATTGAAAAACACCTTACAATTTTGCGGCACCAGATATTTTCCGGTGACGTATTCGAAGAAACTCCGCTTTGCCAGTTGGCTGTCAGGGCTTAAGACGGGCTGGGTCATGCTGGCTGCACTCACCACCGCA
Organism: Julus scanicus; assembly: GCA_034698625.1. Lineage (NCBI taxonomy): Eukaryota > Metazoa > Arthropoda > Diplopoda > Julida > Julidae > Julus > Julus scanicus. The sequence goes on along the minus strand of JAQGBW010000818.1, from coordinate 8,994 downwards.
ACGACAAACACCGTGAACACCACCATGCCCCCTGACAACAGATTGGATAAGTTACTACAACAAGGGTCGAATAGACCCATCACAAGCCCAGGAGGGATTAAATTGCAAAAAATCCCTGCTCACCAAAACTCCATTCCGTGTTCTGATAATTCAAAACGTACTTCTCCCACAAATTCCGTTTCAGCTGAGTAAAAGCTTCGTCATTTTTGGCTATGTTCACAAGTTGCTCCCGGGCCTTTTTCCACTTAGTTGCATCTTTGTCATGAAATTTGCTGGGTTCAGAATGGATGATTTCATCCAAACTATGTAGCAATAAAAGTGATCTGAAATGAAAAGCAAAGTAAAAATCAAACTTTCTATATAGGTATAAGGAAAAAAGTAGTAACATATGCTAGCAATAAACTACTTCAACCACTTTTTTTTTCGGCAAATTTTTGATAATCTCTAGTAATTTTGGAACACTGTTCACTCTTATAGACATAAATATATACTAAAGTACTGGTCGCAAAGTTGTCAACAATTCATCACAAATTGTTAATTCTTAAGCAAACACGTCTGCCCAAAAATTAGTTCTTTTATGATAATTTTCTGATCGCAAACTGTATCACAAAGTGACACAAAATGTTATCAGATTGTGACGATTATTACAAGCTGATCAAAAACTAATAATAAACTGAAAGATTGTTTTGAAAGTAATAAGACTAGCCTTAACTAATTTTTAAGCTAACATGATCGCATTATTACCAGTTTATGACAAATATTACAAGCTGATCAAATGACCAATGAAATACTAGCAATAAACTGATAGACTGTTTTGAAAGTAATACGACCAGCCTAAACTGTGTTTATTACTAATGTATTACTGATCACAAACTATCAATTTTTAAGCAAACACGACCACATTATTACCAGTTTTTGACGAATATTACAATTAAGCTTATCACACGACCGAAGAAAAATTAGTAATAAAGTTACTTATGGTTTTTAACTAAATATGGTCAGTTTAAATTATATCAGTTTATTACCAGTTTTGGGGTAAAAGACATCTGTTAAATGTAATAGTAAAATGCCAGAAATAGATTAAAAAAGCTTTTGAATGTTTGTGGTAATTTAAAGAAAACTAAATCAACAGAAAAATTGAAAGACTAATATGATAAAATGAAAAAATAAAATTTAGATATTGGTCTGGAATAAGAATCTGAACGAAACATAACTATCAAATGTTACACAAAATTCCGGTTTTTTATCTTTCATCACAGCAATCTCCTTTGATTTTCTTCTTCGTCTGTTTTTATATTAATATTTTATAAGGATATCTCGTAATAGACGAGCGTAGAAGAAAAAGGCCAGTACATCAGCAATTTCAAGCAGAAAAAACTCACAATTTCATAAATCTTTGATTTCATTCATTTTATCAAGTTGCTGAATAAAATCAGCATAACATAACTGCACAAGTCCGGTTTAAAGAGAATATATTTATAATGTACTGAGCATTGAAAATTAGTATTGATTCCAAAATCAATGTTGGACATGGTTAACCATGGTCATGTTGAATTTCCAGATGAGAAATTTGAATGAAAACTGTTAGCTTTTTCTATAAACCTGATTGAAGTACATTTTAAAAAGCTAGGCATGGAAATCAAATCTACACACATGTAGAACGAACAAATATACGTCAATGCCATCGATTCATTTCAGTTTCATGTCCAGACGTACTGCCATAATGTGAACGCAAATATCAGCAGTTATTCTTGAATGATTATTTACCAACGCTACTGGTTTTCATTAAATCTCTGAAAAGGTCGTACATTATGCTATTAACATGAATAGATTATTTGCAGAAAGAAGCTTAAAATGCCATGATATTGATAGGAACTGATCTTGATAAGAGCATTAGTAAAAATCGACTTGAAATTACAAGTCAATTGGGCAACGATAAATTGGATTTGAAAACTTCGACATGGGCAAATTTACCAGAAATGAAATTACGTCCATGTCAAACGAGCAATCCCATAAAATATACATAAGTATGATGGGCGATTATCAATCAGGCAATGTAGCATCATCGTGCATTTAATGACTTTTCGAAAACATGAAAATTCTGTACAACATACTTCCGGGTTCTGGCTTCCAATAAAACAGCCAGCTTTGTATAAAATAGCCATTTTTCAAAAGATGAGCCGTTATATTTCTTTCATCCCTTCAGTTACCAATAAGCCGACACAGGATCTGTAACTGACAGACTTAATTATACTCCATCAACGCAATTTGCATGAATGACAGCAGAATGATCGAGTGCCAGAAGCCTGCAGTATCCAGATTAATGTATAATAGAGCTCAAGCCAGGCCTTGAAATAATTGCTTTTGCAATTAACAAAAGGACATGACGAGACTGTGAGACGTCAATGTAGTGAACAACATGTTGTCGGCAACGATATAATTCATTTGGTTGCTAGGAGTCATTTTAGAGCATAGGTTTTCAAACTGTTTGCATGCCCATGGCAGGTACAATTTAAAGGTTCAATGGGAAAGTGGATCCTCCAGATCACCTCGATTTCCCATTGAATTATAACAAGGGATTCCGGATTTCGGTTAAATGGAAAAATATGTACACCAGAACACGTTGGCCCGATAAAGCGACAAATAATTAATTTAAATTTCTAGAATAGCTTCCTCTATAATTTCTCTAGCATCCTGTGTACAAACTGTACAATTTAGATTTAATATAGTCACTCGCTGAAATGTGTACCATCTTAAAATCAGAGGGACTGAAAGGGTCAAACTGGCGTGATATGGGGTGAACATTTAGGATCGCTAGTATTATGCAGGACTCGGCAGAGCCGAGCCACAGGTGAACTAGAAATTGCATTTTTACCTACGAAAAATCGTACTTTTAACGCATAAAAATTGCATTTCTAAAACAGAAAAATTGGATTTCTAAAACAGAAAAATTGCGTATTTGCCTTAAAAATCGCACTTTTACCTTAGAAAATTCATACTTTCAATGCAAAAGTGCAATTCCTCTTTTATATTTTGCCGATTATAGGTTTGAAATTTGTAAAATTTCTTGGATTTTGGGGAGGGATAAATCCAGAAGATCCCCCTCCATATATAAGGCGTTGCGTGAAATAACGATTTCCCCAACATTTGATTACGTATTTGAACACGGCGATACCAGTCAAGTCACAGTGAAAACAGTGAATATGACAACTCTCGTTACAAGTATTTTCGTGAAATTTTAAACGATTTTCCGTAACTTATAAACGGATAATTTGTATATTAAAAGATTAAAAAGATAGAAAATCACTGTTCTACATGTTTACTTCATCCAAAAACCAAATCATACGCTGGATATTGGTTTTGAGAAGTGAACCGGAAGGATGAGTTCCGTGAGGTGAAATATTTTGTCAAGACAGAATGTTTCACCATTTTAAAACGGTGAGAATTATCAGCATCCGAAAAGGTTACTTCACGCCCACTTCACTCTAAGATTAGCGGGTATAGGAAGATTTTAAAAAGAAGTGCAAATCAATATTAGTAACAATAAATCACAATTAGGCAGTTGCAACATACATAAAAAGTTTCACAGTAATCCGAGGCCTATTTGTTTTCGGAATACAATCAGATATGCAAGGGGAATCAATTTATAGCGCTTTTGGCATTCCAAATTATACCATATTCCCCAAATACCAGTCAGCAAGCACGTAAAAACGCCATAAACGCTTAATTACTATATATTATCCCAATCTCCATGCTACCTCCCTTAATTAATCTTCCAAACCCATGCAATCCATTTGCCGTAACACTAAAAACAAATCACAATATGTTCATAGATTCATCACGCCTTGAAATAGCGTCGTTATTTCAGTTATCCAGATTAATTCCTAAAACAAACATTACGCTATATCAAAGTTTCCATTGTTAAATCGTCAGTCTTATACTTAAGAAGAGCTCTATAGTCTTTCATTAATCAGTTATCTCCCCTTGTAAAAGATACCAAGAGCATGATAACATAAAATAATAATAATAATAATAATAATAATACATATTTTACAGCACTATCCACACCATGGCCATGCATCATTATCTTACAAGATTAATTTAAAAACGACAGCCTCTATAAGTGAACCATATTTCAGATTATTTCAAAGTGATTTAAACTATTTGGCAATAATGTATTAGTAGACCAATCATCAAGTTCATAAGGAATTTCTAAAGAAAAATGGTCAATTTTAATTTAAGTCCAATTGATTGTCTTTTCGACAAAATTATACCGCCTAAAACTTGGAAGTTCAATAATTTGGAGAAATATTTTTTTTATTTTGACTGTAATTATATTTAACTTAACTGTTTAAATATGTGTGTTATAATAGTTACAATCAAAACAGATTTATATGGCAATAGAGTGTGCATTTGTTATTTATAAGGCCTGATATAATGTCTGATAGTGAAGAGTCAGTCAAGACAATGATTATATAAGATTTCATATGCAGACAATACAAACTTATTACATGAAGTCACACACAGTACAAAGACGATATATTCCCTGGACAAATATCTATATCTTTGTCCACTTTGTACAAGCTCAATTAGTGATGACTTTCAAAATTATTGCCATCATACAATCAACTAACTAATACGACACCAACAGCTAATTTTTTTTTTTAAATTATTCACTTCATGCATGGTTATAATCATACCAATGTTTTCATTTAACTGTTCTTGGCAATTACACATCTTTGTAACAAAGGAATTACTGCGTATTTTTCATCTTATCTATTCAAAGAAATGTGTAAAGCACAGCACCGTTTTTCTAGAGTCGTCATATGAAAAATTCATGAAATGTGATGATAAAGCGAAGAAAATGAAGATAGACGTCGCAAGTCTTTCTCAATTTGCTGATAAAATTTAAAATTTCGACAATAACATTACGAGGCAACACATGGCGGTAAATGGGTATTCCCTGCACTATACATGACAGTACCAGCTTTAGTTAACTGTCACGTGCCTATTAATGTAAATTCTATAGAGTAAACGTAGATGAATCTGATCAAATAGAATGTCACAAGATGATAAAGTCAAAATATATTCACTGGAGTATTTTTTTTGTAGAAAGACTAAAAAACATAGTATGTTTATATGAGGTTTCTAACAGAAATCCAATCACGATGATGCATATATTAAATCTTCCAACGTAAATATTTGATAGCATCCGCCTTCTTGGATGTTAGATTAAAATCGGATACTGCATCAAGAATGATGATTTGATATTGAAGACTCAAATATTCGGCTAATTGTCACTTACGAAGTCACCATGTGTATTTCTAACATCATAAAGGTGTAATTTGGAAAAGAAAATTAAATTTCTGTTGGCATTAGGTCATATTTAAAGCAGTCATAAATTCCATGTTTTTCATTAGTTTACAATACCTCTGACCAGAATCTAATTAACAGATTCTTAAAACCAGAATAGCAAGTCTTTACACAAACCTTGGGATCCACTTTTTTAAAATTTGAATTCTGTTTGTCCATGTTGGATCTATTAACTGCAGCAGCAATTGCGACGATGGCCTAGTTTGTGCCGCCTCTCTTGAGTACACTCAGGAATCGATCGAGATGAGGGCTTTCTCAAGGTCTCGTGAATTAAATAATAATACGAATAAAAGTTGGACAAAGCAGCCAGCGCTAGTAATGCCAGCCAAGCAGTCATGCACCGAGAATATTAATAGGAAATCAAGGGGCTTGTGGTGAGCATCTAGCACTTTCGAGGACAGCCGTAAAGAAGTTGCTCATTTTTAGCCATTAACAAAATGCAGAGAACCGAAGCATTACGAGCTTTCTCAACCACTTAGTGCCCAAGAAAAATCGCGAGAAATGCCTAGAAATAGGTCCTCTGAGGTATTAAATTCCATCGGCATGAAAAACCTTGATACATTCAAAGCGACCTACATTTACAGATCTTCTGCAAGAGTACATTCCCGAAAATAGTTTCTATACTCGACATTTTTTTTCTCCAACAAATGGTGTCAGAATCATTTTTATCCTACGAGAATGATCAAGTGTTGGCCTTGAGGTGGTGATAAAATTGATGGAACATCGCAAATTAGCAACGACGAAATAGCGAAGAAGACGTATTTCTGAAAGATTCATTGCATAAGACCACCCACACAAAATCCACTGTGTAAATAAAGCTGGATTTATCTTTATAAGCGAACATGTTCACTGGTTAATCTTTCAAAATTTGTTGTTTAGATACGCTCCTAGAAGGATAAAAAGAAACTACACGAAAGGAAATTTGAAAATTTTAGAAACATTCCTTTTTTGGTAGCGACAGAAAGAAAGAGTTGAAATTATTTCCAACCCAGGCATTTTATTCTTCACACCACGTTTCGGTTTCTTCTGAACGTTTATCAGTTCCATTGCTAAATATTTGGGAAAAATTCCAATATGAAAGTACGTGCTCCATATACAAAGGACAGTTTCGCTAGGTCCAAACCATGCATCTATCAATGTCCAATTTAACCCAGACTCCTCCCTCCCCCCTTTCATAGACGTCCTTAATTTTTTTCAAAAGTAGGGTGTCCAGAAAATTTGTTGGAACATACAAAGGCCCATCCTATAAATTTCCAAGCACGTACCAGCCTCGCTACCTATTCCACTACATTTTTCTAGATTTGTTTGATTAACGGAAATTTCCTGACCTCGAAGGAAAATTCCAGCATAAATATATGGTCCATACAAGCAGGGTTGCCAGTTTTTTTACAGACTGGTCTTGCCTGACTTTGCCTGACCATTATTGCAATTTTTCCTGACTTTTCCTGATTTCTAAAAATATTTTTCCTGACCATATTTCTATAACTTGACAAAATTTTAATTATTCTTAAAAATCTACAAAGGCTAGCACAATTTTCGTTTCAAATACACAATTCAATTGTTACACAAGAGAAATTTGATTTCTTCGATTTCACTCCCCAACAGCTACATTAGATTCAAGATTTTTTAAAAAAATAAATATTGTCAATAGTATAATGCCTTATTTTTTTTCCTGACCAAATTGCTAATTTGCCTGACTTTTCTAGCAAAAAAACTATTTTTTCTTGACTTTGCCTGACGTTATTTTTCTTGCCTAACTTTTCCTGACTTTGCAGAAACTGGCAACCCTGCACTATTCATCACACATCTATGTTAAGTAAATGTTTCCCATAGCTAATCTAGCCATTTGAAGGATTTTAGCCTAAAAATGAGCCAGGATTACTGTGTTTAAGCAAAACCCAGATAACTGCATAAACCGGTGCCTAATCGGCTTGGCAGGTCGCTGTGCAATTAAGAGGATTCGACTTTATAGTATAATTGCAAATACAAGTAGAAAACATTAGATATGTCTATCGTAGAGTACATACTTTATTTCTTACTTGACTTTTTAATTTATTAAGCAGATTATAGTAAACCACTCATTAATAAATAAATGGTGAGCCGTGACAATTGTAGCCCCTTACCCGGTGCATTGCGACAATTTTAGGCCTAGTTTAGTGTGCCATTAGTTGAAAAAGGCTGAAAGGCATTGTTATAGATTCTAGAAGCAGTTTGAGTATTGCATCCACGTGTGCAGTCTCCTTTACACCAATTCAATTCCAAATTTTTTACTATACCGGTTCCCCTTAGTCTCAAAGATAGTTAAATTTGCACCAAGCCATTACAGTAGCAGTTTCCAACACCAGGTACAGATGAAACATTTAGTTTTCTGTAAATTCAATTTCACCTCGCTGCCATTGTATGGGCATTTGATGACGCAGGTGTTTCTGTGTCATTATCAGCTGGATTACGACGGGTTGCTGTTTACATTTTACTTCGTTCGTGGCCTTGCATTTATCTGTTCGCAGATGCAATTCGATTGATTTTTCCTCTACCTTGACATTGTTTCACATCGATTAATGGATGAAGTAAAGGAGGCGAACTTTTCGCGTGACATAAGAAGCGTCGCAATAGTCTTGTGGTGGTGCAACAAGACCAATCCTACAATGCGTCTGATTTTATACAAGATGGTGGCCTCCATTAGTCGTTCAAATTTTGATGAGCCACAAAGTATAGATCGCATGCAAAATTTCATTTTGACATTCCGTCACAGGAAAAAAAATAATATGATCAGCTGCACATACAATATAAAAGACGAGGCATACTTTAGGACCTTTCGAATATCTTCAATATGGCAATATTTAGGTAAACCTGATTTAATAATTGAAAAGGAATCAACACGTGAGGATTCCAGAAAATGCGTGTTCTTGGAATCTTAAAATTTTAGCAGTTACAGATATGGCAAAAATAAAAATATAAAGTTATAGCGCTCCCTTAAGAAAAAAGAAATTGGCTGTAAACTGATACAAAGTGATGAAAAAATTAAGGACTGATAGTAAACCGATGATCCAAGTTTCAGCTAATGACAAATACGCCATGCAAGCACTCTGCAGTTACAAATGGTTGCAAATTGGTTATAATTGTTCCAAATACAAATAATTTGTAATCAATCTTGCAACTGTTTGGCAATAAGTTTTTCCCATAATGGCTTCGTCAAATTCGTGTAATGTGTACGTTTGCGACATTAAATTAATTACTACTCATTCAGTGGGCTTGCTTTTTTTTTCTTTACTACTGACAGCAATCAAGCATTACAACAATGCTTGACAGGAAAGCATGTTGATAATTATTCTGTTATTGTGTATTCCAATACTAACAAGTTAGGTTACATAGGGGCCATTCAAAAATTATGTCATGGGTTGTTTGTTTTTTGTGACAACTGTGACCAAGGGATGGGGGGGGGGGATGAATTGTGACTAAGGGGGGGGGGGTGTTTAAAAAGAGGCAAAAAGTGTGACATAATTTATGGATCACCCGATATATAATTTAAGGGGATTACAACCTGTCCCTTTCAATGGGTAAATTTGCAAAGACACTCACAGCCAAACAAAAAGAGATTAAATAAAAATAAAAATTGTTTAA
>JAQGBW010000817.1:0-33352 GCA_034698625.1 Julus scanicus | reverse complement strand
CTGTTCACACACGTTTAGTTACTAAAATACTTGCCACTTGACTAAATTACTAGCTTAGTGTGAATCAGGCTTTAAGTTCGCAATATGTACATGCATGTAAAGCACATTTTTGCCAATTTTCTAACGGATATTTACAAAAACAACCAAACAAGTTTCCATCCATTAAAATAAAACTGTATTATAATCAGTACAGGATTGGGTCTAAAATATTAATCACCAAAATACAAAAAGGGCCCATCTACAACAATTGTATAAAACTATCATATAATTTTTATAAGAAATACATACATTTTTTTAAATATGCCTTTAGTGGAAAAACGATATATGTATATAATTACTTCTTTTTTTTGCGAAATAAACGGCTCCTTTATAAACTCGCTACTAAATGGTCATTAACATTTTTAATATATTGTCTATGTTGAAGACGGCCTACTTAAATATTCATCATAGGCCCACTTGCCATTGAGTAAGCTGAGCCACTTTAATCAGTCCGCTCCGCCGTAATATGCATGCTAAGTTTTGTTTATTGCCACACAAACTAGTATGTAAATCAATAATTAAATCTAATCGGATCAAGAATGAAACTTACCCAAAGTTATTACAAATAGTCGCATTTCCAGCGAAATTAGCTGGAAGCAAGACAATTTAACGGAAATTAGTCTTATTGATAATCGTTGGTTTATATAATGCATCGTGGAAGCATGTTACATTAATAATATTCATGAAAACGTTCATAACAAAATTCTTTTGATTTCTCATCTCTTTTCGTTTTTCAGTGTACTTTTGCTTTTGATAGATGCCGGCAACAAGGCGTATGCCCCGCCTCCATTCGAATGATTGGCAGGTCACGTGACTTTATTTAAGGGGATCGCTTGTCGCCATGGAAACGGACCCCTGTCTCCCCACCACCCAAGTACGAACATTCTCTCTCGAAAGGAAAAATGGACAAAATTTTCTTTTTGCATGGCATTGACAACATGCAAAATAAAGCCCCGCCTCTATTCGAATGATTGACAGGTCACGTGACTTAGGGGATCGCTTGTTGCCATGGAAACGTACCCCTGCATCCCTACCACCCTAGTACGAACAATCTCTATTGAAAGCAAAAACGGTTCAAATTTTCTTTTACGCATGCTGCATGAACCACATTAAAAAACATGCAAAAAATTCTCAACTTTAAGTTTTTTAAGGATTATTTAAAAAATATTAAATTATTTAAAAAATATACTTAAAATTACTATTTACTACACTTAACATTATTTGTATTTTGATTAAAGTTTAGGCATTTTTACAAGGGGAATTAATTAATTAAATTAGTTTAGGTGCAATCATTAAATTAAATTGTTTACTCGATTATGGGACCGTAAACCAAATGTTAAATTAAACAATTATTAACATCTATACATACATGTAACATTGATGGGATAACCGAATCTTAAACTGGTGAACAAAAACATTAGATCAATTGCGCAATTGCAAATCCAACATAACCGAATAACTAACCCAATTAATAATGGTTTCTTTACAATCGATAAGCATAATTGGCCCACCTACAAATTGTGATTCTAGTGGACAAATAAGGGGTTAAACTAGAGGGTGAATTTTCGTTCAATTTTTTATATACTAGGTGGTAATCAGTAATCTGTTGTTTACGAAACTGTATAACGAATATCGATAGAAATAACCATCCTAAAACAAGGGACGCATGCTAACATAATAAATATTAACTAATTACCTAAAGTTGCGTAAAATGTTTTTTTCTTACCTTATTCGAATTCGAAACGTTATTGTATTTCCAAATTTGACATAAAAGCATAGGCTCAGCTGCGAGACGTTGAGCTAACATTGCAGAGATAGGAGCACTTAAGCCGTCAGCCGAGTTGAGCGCCAATCATTCTTTGAAGAAGACGGCAAAGATGGAAGGATGGCGGGCTTTGTTGTTCTCTTTTGGATTAAGGTAAGATAACGAATTTTAGTTATAGAATAACATAATAATTACAGTATCTGAATATTCAAGAGTAAAATATCTATAGCTAATTAAATGTGTTGAAAAAGCAGTACTCCCAAACCTCGTTTACGGCCTAGATTCGTTCCGGAAAAGTTGGACATATAACGAATCAATTATTATTGTATTGTGATTTTCATTTTTTTCCTTCGAAGTAAAACCTATTAGTTGTTTTATTGTTAGCCAAATCCAATCTTTTTTGTTAAAATTGGGGTAACTTATCACATTTTTTTGGCTGCATTCATTAATTTTAGCAGTTTTTTGGCCGTATATAACGAAACTTGTGGCCCGTGAAACGAAACAGTGCCATAATTAAATGAACGCCGTATAAAGAGCGGCCGTATAACGAGGTATTGGTGTACTGTGAAAAAGATTTTTTAATCTTGATTTGTTGCCGGCGTTAATTTGTATTAGTATTTTATCTGGTTTACATATGGAATTTACATTATTTATAACCGGTGCCGCATAGTATGCTTTATAATCATCGATTCAAATTGCATTACTTTACAATCGTGCTGTAGACTTTTGACGTTCTAAACTCTATACCGGCAATGCAAAAATGTACTTGGCATTTCCAATTAAAAAAAAAAAATATGTTAATGGTAAAACTTAACTTATATGTGTATATTATCGTAACCTACTTCACCAAACTTTATATGAAATTTAAGGTTCCTCGTGTATTTTTTAACATTTTTTATTTAAAACAACAACAACATAATTCTAATATTTTAATAAAAATCATAAAGTTTACGCTGTTATGTAATATTTGCTACAAGCATTAATGAAAATATTAACATCTTTCAAAATTTGATAAATAAGAAAATGTATTATTTTTATGTTGACTTAACAGATAATTAAAATAAGATTTAATTAGGGCTTTCATAATTGTCATAGGTACATGTACGAAAAGTTGTAGATACAAAAATGGAAGAGATTTTTTTTTCATTTTGTAAAATTTTGAGTGTCTTTTGGTTTTAGAAAGCTAAGCCATGTAATTGTTTTTCATCAGTGCATGCAGGTGGTGGAGAGGAATTAGGCGGGTTTAAAGGGCAGTAAAAAGTTATTTTTAGAAAAGTGAGGATGCACCGGTTACCATGGTTACTGCCGTGGAGCAACTCTACAATAACAACCCCAAAAAGCGTTTCATTTACTTCATCTCAAATTTTCAAAGTTAAACAAGATTCTTGCCATGCTTCAAGTGGTTTTTAAACAAAAAATAGTGTTTATATGGTTTCTATTAATAAATATCAGTTTTCCGAACCAAAATTGATGTTTATTTTAGTGGAAATTTTTAGAAATTAAAAAATCTTGTTTATTTGTACAAGTTATGGGCCAGCAGGCGCAGCATCGACACACATTCGTGTACCGGCCAACCGAAGCCTAAATTCGAATATCTACACAAAGTTGAAAGTTGGGGTTTAGTTTTGGCTAATTTGTTTGTAATAAGCGGCATTCATGTTAGAAGTGTCTCGTACCTGTAACCTTGGTTCTTAAAATAACTTTTATTGCCGTTTAGCCACGCCCCCTTCCTTGCCTAGTAGACAGATGAAAACTGAACACGGCACGTGCCTCGATTGTTTTTTCAAACTAGAATATTGTTCAAAATTATGCAATCAGCAAAAAAAAGTATTAAAATCTTTTTCTTAATCAATTAAATTAAGGAACCTTTTGCACTTATGAATCACAATTTCATTAAACTTTATAAAAAATAAAATTTTGGATGCTTTGAATACTTTGGGACAGTTATGGCTACTTATGGATCAGTCATCTTTTTGCTTTTTTGAATGTCTTAAGCAGGTTTCAATGGAGCTTTTTTTTGGAGACTTTCCAATATTATATGAATCCGGTAACTCTAAATTATGGTCATGAGTCATGACACATGTTTTGAGATTTTCATCACGAGAGGAAAAACTATAACAATTTTCATTATATAAAGCCGAACATGGATATTAAACGCCTACGAATATAAATGTTTTCAGACATGGAACAATTTAAATATGGACTTAAATATATAGTTTATGTACGTATATTGGAAATTTTTGTCATGCATGTCTGGCCCTAATATAATTTCCCCATTAGAGATATCCTTTGAAAAACGCCTTTGCCCAAAGTTACCCCAATAAAAACACACAAAAAAAACTGGCCCGAAGTATCCACATTTACTGTACATTTTTCCTAATTCGCGCGCTGATTATTTTGCTTACAGTATTTTACAGTGCAGTAAAATAATTGATGTTTTATGCCCTTTCAATGTAGACGTGATGTGAAATTTCGTATTATTTTTGTTTTATTTCGTTGCATAATTGAAAAAATACCCATACGAACTAGTGATGTTGGAACAAAAATGTGGTAAAATGACACGAAGAGGCCTCCGTAGAAAAGCCAAATCACTACCCTTTCAATAACTGTAGCCTTCCTCCAAACTTTCCTTGGTTGGAAGAAGGAAAAAAATAGTTCCATGGAGCGCAATTTGAAACTTAAAAAAAGTATGCCTATATAACTTCGTGATGAACATTACATATTTTAGATATGAAATTCCTAAAGGAATAATTTTTAAAAATTATTTGCATATTATGAACGTTCATTATAAAATAATGTTTAATTTATTTTGGTACTTTACAGTATATTAAATGCATATATTAAATGTGTCATAAACTACGATAAGGAAAACATAAGGTATTCGCAGTGTGTAATAGATGTTTATAGATTGGAACCCGATTTTTATATAAAAAAAAATTTAAACCAAAACAATGAAAGTATCCTACAGAAAACCATTACACACTCCAGCGACTTCACTAGCATTACGGTTGGTGTTTCGCAAATAATAATCATTTGTAATATATACTGTAATAATTATTTAAAAATAAGGAATTTAAAATTATCTAAGTATTTTAACTAACATTAAGAATAATGTAAAAATATGCAATGGATGGCAAATTTCTAGTCTCGCCTGAGGTGCATGAAACAATAATGTCTGGCTCTGTGTCAGACATTTAACTAACCTAAATGTCTCGGAAACTAGGCATTCTTTTTTACACTATTAACATAAATACTCATCTTATTTCGGGGCTAACAATTATGGTGCAACATCAAGTTAATAGCCCAGCATACTTAATTGGCACCAATTTTAAAATGTGAGATATAGTGGCTTGAACTAAGTATAAAATCAGTCTATGTAATTATGATCAAACTGAAATATCAGATTTAGGTATCTTTTTCATTTATGTAATACATGCCTATTTTAATTAATATACACAGTTAATATGTTACAATTATATTAATATACTTATTCAATTTTGAACTAGACACATTTTTATTTGCATTATAAAACGCATATAAAAGTTACGAAATTAATGCACTTGTCTATATTCGCACGTTTGCATAAATTTACCATTCGTACAAAATGATATAAATATCGTTATCCACATATTATATAATTCATATTTATATTTTGTATTTACATTGTTTTAATAATTAATATTTTCGTTATTTTTACCTGATTTGTAAAAGTATTTTTGCACACAAAATGCATACGTGTTTATCAATACATACATACATGTACAGTAAAATACTTCGCTTATGTTTTCAGCATGTGTACCGTATGTATATTTTTAGCGTAAACTGAAGTAAAGTGTATTATTTTTAACAAAAAAAATCACTGTTTTCAGGTTTACTTTTTTGTGGAAAGATGGCGCCATATGACGAACTACATCGCATTGTTGTACGCGGTACGTTTGACGAATTCGTCAGCCATCTTGTTTGTTTCGTCCAAAAAGTTCAACTCATTCTACAAGACAGCAATGGGTGTATAAAATATAACGTTTCTGTCTTAATTTCTGGTAAAAAAAAAGTAACGTATTTTAACTGCGGAGCCTCGTCTACGTCAAAGTAAGGCAAATACACATTTTTGTAATCTTATTCACACAAAATGGTAGCTGAACAAGCTATGGACGTGGAAATGAAAAGCGCGGACAGTCCAGCCACTACGACGGAGGCAGAAGAACCCAAAACGGACACTGATTTGCTAACAATTGAAGGTAAAACACCTTGTAAAAGTACATTACTTACGTCTAATTACCAATGACTTGTTTACTGTGGTGTAATACACATGGAAAATAATTTGTTTTTCACAGTAAGAAACTCATTTGAAAATGGGAGTAGAATGACATGTAGAATTTGAAATGCAGCTGACAAGTCACCTAGTTTAAAAGCCTGCTTGCTATTGTGCAATAAATTTATTTTTATTTTTAGATATCAAGGAACATGCTCGTCATATCGAGAAAGGTGCTACAACAAAGGAGCCTAGATTTATATTAAGAGTTCTCAGGACTCTTATGTCAACAAGAAAGAAGTTGAATAGCAATGTCCTCAGAAGGGTCATTCATGGCTTCTATACGCAGTCGGCTAA
Source organism: Julus scanicus (assembly GCA_034698625.1). Classification (NCBI taxonomy): domain Eukaryota; kingdom Metazoa; phylum Arthropoda; class Diplopoda; order Julida; family Julidae; genus Julus; species Julus scanicus. Next base: position 26,939 of record JAQGBW010000817.1, on the reverse strand, counting down.
AGAAAGGGAAAGTCTTCTGTCTTTTCTTGATGAGGTAAAAATTGAAACATGATAGCATTAACGTGTATGGTCACGAAATTATGCAAAGCAGGTCAACAACGTCCTGATTACATTTGTAGTTGTTATATTAAACCTTCTGGGCGCAGACACACCATAATTGTATGTGTACAATAAAGCAGCATCAGTTTTCTTACTGTGTGGGTAAAAGTTGCGACTGAACACTAGCTAACAAAATGATTGTAATGCCATAACATAGAATTGTATATTGATATGGCAATTTCCTGCTGTTAGAAACAAGTGCTTTCTCCCAATGTACCTATAAGTGGTTCACATTCCGTGATTTTTTTTCTTTCATTCACTACACATTTGCATTACTAAGCAGACATCTCAAAAAGTTGCCTGTTTAGTGAAAGACAAGTTCTATTGTGGAAATTGTAATCAACTTCTGCAGATGAAAGAAAGATTTTATATTAGGTTTTATGATTGTATTTACTTTTACAACTTATTTTGGTTATGGTAGTAGAGAAAAGGTAGTCAAAAACTTTTTCAATGTGCCGATTGCAATGATGATTGCATTTAGTTATGTATACTAAGATAATGGTTTTGTATTTTCTTGACTCCAACTGTCATAAAGGGCATAATTCGTTCCGGAGTCTTACTCGTAATGCGAAACAATTAACAAAACAACGAAACAATCACACAATTCGGGGAATATTCCTTGTTATGCGAATTACTCGTTAAGCGAGGTTCCACTGTATATAATATCTGTCATATTGCCTGTTTGTGCATAAAGCCAAGAATCGTATAGTAATCAGTTCCAGGGTCCTCTTTAGAAAATGTTCCCACCCAAGTGGAATGGCAAGAATCGGTCTAAAATCTCATTATATCGACTTTTTTAATTCTAGCCTATGGAAAGTGATGGACCAGGCGTTAGCATGCGAATCCGTACTGGCAAAGGAGCTATTCCTCCCTTGTTACCCGAAATGGATGTGTACATTCACCTATTGATTGTGCTGCATCTTTTGGACCAGGAGAAAAATGATCAAGTACGTTCACAAGTTTTATTTTTATTATATTTTTTGCAAGCTTAGTATGTATGTCCAATTAATTTAACCGCATTGTTATACCCAAAATAAATTAACTCAAATAAAATGTGAGTTCTCTAAAAAAGTTTTAAGAACTAAGTTTTAAGTACTCAATTATTAATGTATTCTATAACCACGAATTGCAATCATGTTTTGTCTTTCTAGGCAGTGAAATGCTCAGATCTATTGATGCAAAAGTTGCTATCACAAAGCAGACGGACACTTGATCTTTTAGCAGCAAAGTGTTATTTTTACCATTCTAGGAGTTACGAGTTGACTGGACAATTGGCAAAAATCCGCAGGTATTTGCTTTCTGTAAAGCAGGTGACGATTTTCTATAGCCTTAAAATTCGTTTCCTAATTTTTTTTGTTTAATTCCGATTTCAGCTTTTTCCATAGCCGTTTGCGCACTGCGACTTTACGTAACGATTTTGAGGGTCAAGCTGTACTTCTGAATTGTTTACTACGCAACTACCTCCACTACAACCTCTACGACCAGGCTGACAAACTGGTATCCAAATCAGTTTTTCCTGAATCTGCTTCGAATAATGAATGGGCGAGATTCCTTTTCTATCTAGGTAATTCCTTAGTTCAATTAACAGGAGTTTTTAAATTATTCTATTAATTGAAGGAGCAACTTTTTTTTCTCCAGTAGATATATATATATATATATATATATATATATACAGGGTGGGCCAATAAAAAGTAAGCCAAATTTATAAAAATCTTAGAATGGTTGTTTGTTAATTGAAAATTTGTACATGTGTACTTAAATAGGTTACAAATAAATTCCCTATCTCAATTTGTGTTCAAAGTTAGCACCTTTCTGCGGAAACAGTTTCAAAAATCGCCTAGCATTGCAATTTTTCGTTTAACGCAAAAAACCTATCCCGGTTCTTTCTTCTTCAGTGAACGCTATTTTGAAAGACAAATTCGAATGATTACGTCATTAAAAAAGAACGTGAACGGGGTCAATTCAAAAGATAAAACAATATTTGTACAAATTTTTACTAAATTCTTTTAACAAATAACATTTTATGATTTTTATAAAGTTGGCTTACTTTTTATTGGCCCACCCTGTATATTGCATGGTTGTTGTAGAAGATCTAAGTCGCCCTAATGCTGTCTGTGTCGAAATCTGAATATGGTTCATTATAAGAAAGCTAGTGTCAGTTATTAAAAACACAATAATGAATTAAATGTGACAAGAACCCAAAATAATAGAATGATTGTTCATTTTTCTAAAATGTTAACAAATATCAAGGACCATGTAAACGTGTTCTCATTCTTCTAAGGACAAATATAAATTTGTGTCTTCAACCATTTAATAAAATTAATTCCGTATGCTTTTCTTATGCCGACTTTTAATGTGTCATAATTGTGGCTAGCAAATTTTAATTTATGTTTTTGTTCCATTTGTATTTTCTTAGGTCGAATTAAGGCCATTCAGTTGGAATATTCAGAAGCTCACAAAAACCTTTTACAAGCTATTCGGAAAGCTCCCCAGCACACAGCAGTAGGATTCAAACAGACGGTAAAGATGATGCAGTTGCTTAATGAATTACATTCAGTGACTTCTTACTGGAGGAAACTTCCTAATCGGGTTCTGCCCACATTTTAGAATGTTTTGGATGAAATTGAAGTTATTTGTTAACAATTCCCCAAATAAATGAAAAGCAAACTTACCAGTAAAGTATGATTTATCAAATAGACGTGAGACTAGTAAGATGCTGATCACACAAATAACACTATTAGCAATACTATTTTGAAGTCTGTTTATGGTTTTCTTGTTTAATGTTAATAGACGTAATGTCAATCCAACGAGATGTGTGAAATAGAACGCAAATTAATAATGACGTTCACCAGATAGCTCTAATTAAAATATTAACATTGCTAAGCAAACTGGTTGAAAACTAGTTGTTTTGAGAAGATTTTAAAGATCTTTTTCCTAAAACAGTACTTGCGAGATACTTGATTTTTTAGCATTACAACCTTTTGAGCAAATTGTGCATTTATTTAATTCAATGCTCTTCCTTTAGGTCCATAAATTGGCTATAACAGTGGAATTATTGCTAGGGGATATTCCTGACAGAGCCCTCTTCAGGCAAGATTCCTTAAGGCGCTCGTTGCAGCCATATTTTCAACTGACTCAAGGTGAGTGTTTATTGATCTTTTCCCCCTTAAATTTTAAGGGGATTTATTACTTGTTAATAATTAGCAAAACAATCATCATTAATTTTTATCACTTTAAGCTGTTCGTGCTGGAAACTTGAGCATGTTTAACGAAGTCTTGGAAAATTTTGGCCCAAAATTTCAAGCTGATGAAACGTTCACCCTCATCTTGCGTTTACGTCACAACGTTATCAAGACTGGAGTTCGTATGATCACACTATCATATAGCAAAATTTCTTTCAGTGACATTGCTCAAAAATTACAATTAGACAGTCCAGAAGATGCCGAATACATTGTAGCTAAAGTAAGTGCTTGCTGCCTGTTGCATTATTTGTATTTGAATGTTAACATTCTAAACGGGTGTTTTATAATGCAGGCGATAAGGGATGGAGTCATCGAAGCTAGCGTCGAACACGAAAAAGGATTCATGCAGTCAAAGGACAACATTGATATTTACTCAACGAAGGAACCTCAAACTGCCTTTCACCAAAGAATTACTTTCTGTCTGGAAATTCACAACCAGTCGGTCAAGGTAATCATCGATTTTGATAATTTACGTGTTTTGAAATACGCTATTCACTTAAAATGTACCATTGGGTTCATGATTAATGATAAATCACTGCATCATATCGTTTAAACAAATCTGATAATATAAAGTGAACAAAAATAAGAATTTTACAATTGATGGTTGGTTCAATGTAGAAATCTATCCCTGTTAAGTCCTATTTTTATACTTGATTCTTGCTGGGTATAATGCTATACCTAGAGCATGGTTTTAAAACCTTCTTACCTATTTTATAAGTTTGCATGTTCTGTGTTATCATAACTATCTGCACTTCAATAAGGAGATTGTTCCGGAAGCATGTGTAGCTACGATGTAACAACTTGACGAATATGGTAATGCTTTAAGAATGATTTTTCTTGTAAGATTTATTGTTGGCTATGTGTAATTAAACATCTGTCAGGCTTTTAAGATTCACGTTTGTAAAAAAATAGTTCAGCAGTATTATTTTACAAAAGTGTTTGTCCTAAAATGCTTTAAAGAATCGTTTTGTATAAAACTTAAGGGCATATTTTGCAAAACGATCAACACTAGATGTATTTGCTTTTATTCTAGAGGTGCACAAATACGTTTGATACATTTGTATGCAAATCGTAATTGTGTATAATACATGATAAAATACCACAAAATGATAAGAGGTATGAATGGAATAAGCGGAACTCGACAAAAATTCAATTTGTGCGGTCGGTTGTGGGTTTGAGTTGTTTTTTCCATCCTTGCATGTATGTTATTATACTCAATTCATTTCTAAAATAGTTTTTATTGGATATAGGCCATGCGGTTTCCTCCCAAGTCATACAACAAGGATTTGGAATCAGCAGAGGTAAGACAATGATTTACTTTGCATGACTTAAAGCAAGTGTCATAATCAGCCAATTTGAGCAGTGTTAGCAACATGCTTAAATGCTCACGTTATTTGGATTAGTTGCTGCATAATAATTACACATGCAAACATATTAAGCATTTACCAGGGATGAAATTGAAATTTAACTTTTGATTTGTGCTGATTTTATAAAATAAGAAACGTTATGCACATTTTTGTACTTTGTTTGAATAGAGGAAGCAGTAGACCTAAGAGAGTCTATAGAAATAGAATTTAAAGAGAATTAGGAAAATTGTACTCCAGTAGCGGACAAACAGTTGTTGATTTTACAGCCTGAATACAGTTCTCGTTGCAATTGATGAACCACGATCAAGCATTCTGAATTCAATGTAATAGTTTTTTTTTTTTTTAAAAAAACAACTAATTAATCAATAATAACTATCGTGGAGTTGAATGATTTTAAGAAGAAATTTTCGTTACAAAATATTCTCTTATTATATCTTAGTGGCGATGTTCATGTTCATCTTCAACGAGAAATTCAAAATAAAATCTTCGGTAAACAATACAAAATGGATGGACACCCCCAAATAATTACATATCACACCTGACTGCTGATTTTACTACGTCATTACATTCACAGTCATATTTAGATTTCAACATGCAAAATCAAACAAATGTCACACTGTTAATTCAGAAAGCTGATGGTTTTAAATATGGTCACAAAACGATTGTATTAAGACATGATATCATGGTTGAATATTGCAGGTGATTTGCACAAATGCATCTACAAAACGAATGTTTTTGTGATAAAATATGCATGTTATTATTATGGACGGATTGTATGAGAGTTAAATTTGTTGAATAATTTTGCATACTACTCTTCATATCGCGTTATTGTTTTTAGTTCATTTAAGCCAAAGTGAATTATTTTAATGAACACACGCTGTTAATGCTTGGTGTGAACAAATTTTCATTTTGCTTGTGTATAATCCATAAAAAAGGTAAATTTGTTTCGATCATTATCAAGGTTTAAGCAGGTGGCCAAGTTACTACAACTTTTGCAGTGCTTTAATGTGGATTTTTATGTGCACATTTTATATATTAGGGTGTATCACTATCAGTACAATCAATGCAGCCAGTTGCACAATTTTTGTAAGTGCATTTAGATCCAGATATCCGTTTATTCTGGACATTTCATATATTGTTGGCCGATTAATCATCAGATTTGAATGTATATGAATTTTTCTAGATCAAACCACGATAACTCTTTGCCTTAAATCTCGAAAGGAATTTAAAGTTCAATATGCTTTCCTTTCGAAAGGCACTGTTTAAAAATACCGACTTAAAAGAAATGTTGGTTCGCTTGCCCAAGCTAATAATGCCTCCTTTGAATTGCAACGAAATTTTTGAAATGCTTCACATGTGGCATACAATTTAGAGAATTGGTTTCATCCTATTATTGTCTCACAAGACGCTCTTCGAGGGCTTCAGATTACCATAGCTTCTGTTTTGCATAGCCAGGCAAATCCAGAGGTGGTAATTAAAAACTTGTTCGGCTACTACTTTGTAATACGATCGAATCTTTGCTACGATTTTTTTTGGCCACAAGCAGCATTGGAATTGGCGTCATTTTTTGAGTTTGCCTTAACCCCTTGTTTTGAAACAATCTGAAATATTTCACAAGTATCTGATTTTTTTTCTTTGGATGGATAGCACCATGCATAGTTTTCAACTACAAAATATTTCATTAAATCCTAGTTATTCTCCCATCTCGATTTCTCCCACCTGAATACACACGACAATATTAATTCTTGGAATGTTGCCGTGGTCACTCGTGGACTGTGCATTTTCAGCCTCGGTCTATGTACACAGCGGAGCGAGTGGGTTGGGTCAGACTCGCACCGGAATTATCGATCGCCGGCCAGGAATTTAATTTCCATTAATCTGCCGCTTCGCAATTGCCCGAGCAGATTCTGTTACTCGCAAATAAGTGCATGGTTGTGCTCAAAGGTACTTTATCCCGACTGGCTAATGTTGCGCCAGACTTGGCCCTGCCCATGCGTCCGATTACTATGGTAACAAGTACGGATGGTCATCTTTCATCATTGTTTTACGAAGGAGAACCGAGGCAGACTGGGCGATTTTCTTTTTTTCTCCAAGTTCTCTACTTGTAAATATTACAGAACCATTAGTGCTTGAATGTCAAATTAAAATGACATCAACGCACTCGAATTGGGAAATGAAAATGTACGCTTTAAAGTTGAACGCGTGTAGAGAATTTATAGCAAATGCTCTACAACCATTTCAATATTTTGTCTTCAGAAATTGTTTGTACATTCAGTGAAGTCGGAAATTCAATGTTCTGGAATTTTTTTTTTTTTATCTCATATCAATTATTATCACTCTTTTTGAAATCAGCACGAAAATATCTGGAACGCTTAGCATTTTCTGTACTGCATTACCTGTGAAATTCTTTTCTTATTAAAAAAACCTTAAGCAAATATCTTTGCTCTGGTCATTAAATGTCGAATGTTGCATCATAAACCGATTAAGATCTCAATGCCACTTGCATTCCATATTACTAAAATTACGAATTCAATTAATAACCAGCATTATATTTTTAATTTAGAAAATACTGCGTTTTAAAATACATTAAACATGCATAAGTACAGGGTGCCCAGCAGCCTTAGGAATAGGGAAATGTGCTTGAATTTGTATCATCTTGGGAAAGTCGGAAATTATGTTAAAAGATATGCCAGTTTTTTTCTGGTAATTGGACGTGGGTGGGGCTTTGAAAAATACTTTAGTTTTTTCTGGCTAATTTACTGGACACCTTGTAATATAAATTTGGCAGTAATTAGTGTGGCGTTATGTGTCAAAACGGATAAACAAGTTGCGTGGATTTTTTTCAGTCTCCATTCATTCTTCCCCACATATTATTATCTTTTCATAATTTTCTGTTGAAGGATTTGCACACGTCCGACGCAGTGCCGCTCGTTTTGAGACTACGTTTGACTGGGAACTGATGTGTGTAGATGGACCTTAAAAACTTTTGTATAAGTTTAAAAAACCTGTTTATGTAGCTTTTGCTGCCATATTCCGTGGAACTAAAATATTCTTACATACGACATTGTCACAACTTCTTAATCAACAATTATCATCATCAAGTGGTCAAATGTAATATAATGACTAAAATGGGATTTCATTTATTCCACTGCCATATTTTATTAGCTTTCCTCCAACTGTGTCATGTATAGATTACATTAAGGCTAATTACAGTCAAATTGATTATATTAATTTAGAGGGTTTTTTTGGTCTATCACCTGATGAAGGCTTTGTGCTGGAAGTAATTAAAATCTCTTTGGAAATAAGAAGAAAAACTCATTGTGCATTATAAAGGCGATGTGACTTTTAAAAAAATGATTCCTTCTAATGCAGTTCCAAACTATTGCCACGTATCGTTTCCAACAAGTTTTTGAATTTTTAAGAGTTTAAAACCCCTATAACACTCCTATCACAGAAAAAAGTGTAGCCAAGGCACGAGTTGGCCAGTTTTCTTTTTTTTTTTTTTTTTTTTTTTTTTTTTTTTTACAAATTAGGAGTTTTAACAGTTTTGCTCGGCGTCTTGTTCCACGAAAAACAACTTGTGTGGCCCCAGTATCTATTAAAAAAAAAAATTACTGAAATTGGCAAAAATTTCAGGAAATTAAGTCTTTATGGTTAAATCAGGTTGAAATTTATCGAAAATGTAGATTGGAGGGAGCCCCAGGTAGTGAGCTATTTCTCTCTTGTTTTCTGCTATACTGTCGTCATTGTCTGTGAATGCAAGAAATGCACCGAGGCCGAAATTCCTGCAAAGAAATCTTACTTGGGCCAGATTTATGGTGTTGATTTTGAACGTTATGCCAGCTTGCTTTTTTGCATACGTGCATAAGCAGGCGGGGAAGGGTTGAAGGGGGGGGGGGGGAGAGAGAGTGATGTTTTGGGCCGCTAGGGTGCTGCGAGGGGTGCACGCAGACGGCTGGCCAGTGGAATGAACCTGTAATGTTAGATGGCGTTTCTAATGTATGCATTTCTTTAATGTATGCATGTGTGTACGCGTTGCTTACTATATTTTTCTTTCATTATTTTTGTAAGGAGCCAGCCAGTCTGTTTTTTACCGACTGTCTGAACAGTGCAGCTCCTCCGTGCTCCTTTCCCCGACGCGGGGTCCACCCTGGTGCTGGACAGCGCGTGATTACCCCCGTGATAAATGGCGCGCTTTTGTTCGTGGTTCTGGTGGTTAAAGTTGTTGTTGTTGTTGTTGTTTATGCACGGCCGGGGAGAGGAGACCCGCCATACCTTACTGGATGCTGATTATGCAAAATCCATACTTCTTATGCCTCGGGGATGCTGGGGTCAGTTTTTGCTCCGGGGAAGCCTTTTGGTGACGGGTCCAGCTCAGACTGTCGGGGAGGGGGTCCACATGATGTCCGGGAGGAAGTTGCCTTTGTTGTAGCTCCTGGTGGTGTGGCCAGTCGCGTAGGACGGCTGGAGTTGGCGAGGTCTTAACCTGAACCAAATGACTAAAAGCTGCCAAGGAAACCCTCAGATTTGTGACGACGGTTTGGGAGGGTGATACACCCCTTCATATAAACAATGTTTACATGATAACAGTTTTTCTCCCCATCGTGCACTGGGGCCCAGAATTTCAAGAAAAAATCCAAGCACATTTTAGTTTTCTGCTGAGTTAGGGCCAGTATATTGGTCAACAAATTGTCAACATCTCAAGAACTAATAGTTTCTCATAGATGAATACAAATCTCACCTGGATTTCAAATTTTGAAATTCAAACATAGGATGCATTTACTCCAAAATGTATGAGGTCCTTTGAGATTTAAACCAACATACAGCTTTGTACTTTGCAATATCCGGACAAAAGCTCACAGGTCATTCGGACAGACCGATAATGTACCTAGCCCTTCAAGAGTCAAATGTTGTCTTTTTGGGCTGGGTTAGGTTAAAGGTCACTCGCCAGTCTCTTTTGTACTGGCTTAGTTGACGTTCTATTGAAAACCACTTGAGCCTTTACAGGCATCCATACATCATCGGTTTGTCCAAATGTCCTTTGAGGTTTTGGTTGAGATTCGTGCTTTGCTGACCAATGAGCAACAACCCATTGTACATTGCTAAACCAGATCAAACATGATGATGATGGCATGCAGCAATTTGGAGAATCAGGTATTTCAGAGTAAGACATGCTGGTCAGTTTACTGGTCAGCATGTTTTGACAAGTATGAAATCGAACTAAACTTAAGTTTATACTTCAAATTAAAGTTTATGGTTATGATTCTTCCATAGACCTTTTCAACCACTTTTTGTTGAAAGAGAAACATTTCAGACTTCCTTAAGTCTTCCTATGTTTGTTCTCGTGCTTTACTGATATTGTCCATCTGTTTATGCATGATGCAAGGTGTATTGTTGATAGCCTTTTCTAAATATTTTTTTGCCATGCTATTTATTAGAACATGGTCGAGCTTACTGAGCGAGTCGGAGCCGCGCATTAAATCTGGGGAGGGGAACCTTGCTGTCGTTTCGTAATCAAAGGGTTGTCGCCAATACACACAGGAAAAAGAAACGGAATAAAAAGGGTTAAGGGGATTTGCGATACATCCGTTGTCATGTTGGAGAACCGTGGCTTCTTGTCCATGCTTCTCTGAACGTAATGTATCCATAACTCACGGGTCTAATTTTGAATGATTTATATCTGATGTGGTGGGTTGCAGATCTTGGGAAATAGCTGAAATATCCTGACAGAAATCCTGAGTTATTTCTAAAAAAATACACAAACGCGAGTATTGAGATGCCCAATTATAAAATGCCTCCAATTAGAAGTGAAACGCCAATGAAACTAAACAATACTTCATGGTACCATTGTTTCCTCTATTGATAATCTAGGATCAAACCAAATCAGAACTAAAATTTTACGATTAAATTTCACATTTCAAGAGTTATTTTAAAATAGTTGATTGATACTAAATGGTAGTTGTAACCAGACATAACCGCAAAGGACATTTGGACAGACCACTAATGTAGGGAGACTTGTAAGGATCAAATGCTGTCTTTTTTGGGTTAGGTTATGTCACGTCACGTCAATCACCAGACTAAGTTAAGTTAGGTCACTCGCCAGGCTCGGTTCTAATTGGCTTAGTTGACCTTTGTCAAGTAGACGTTCTACCGAAAACCACTTGAGCCTTCAAAAGGGCTCACTATAAAGCCTCCAATCAGCCAATTGTCCTCTGTCCTATTTTTATAGGATCAAAGTTTCGTTTTTCTGCGTTTTGCAGGGTTTTAGAACTAACAGTAACACAAATCTGAAAAAAAAAATTACTCTGTGCAGTTAAATAACTGGACATTTTTACAAATATTAAAGCACGGCTATTTTTTTATTACATTTTTTAATTTAATTTTGGTGAGCGAAATCCGTCCATAAACTTGCGAGCATGACTGAGAGAAAGCAATAGAAATAATTTTGGTTATTTTAATTTTTTTACAGAGTTTATTAGTGCAGTAAATTTTAAACACAAATTATTCTAATGTTATTTTCGTGTTTGTTCGTTCTCGTTTTGTTGCTAATTAAAAAAAAAAGTAATTTGCAAAGTCCACGCTTTTAGTACTTTCAAATTTGGTATTTCCAAATAGTGAAGTTTCACTATCATTCATCAGCTTCTGCCATGCCAGGAGGAAATTTAAATTTTCGACCATTTCATTTGTGCCTTCTCGCCTAGTGTTTACCTTGTTCATTACCAGTCATTAAAACAATCATTTAATTGTAGAATTCCTTGGAATTTGATAATGAAATGTTTGCCACTCTCCCTCCCAAACAGAAATTCGTGTCAAATTCACGTTGCCGGTCCTTGGATGAGCCATGGAGGTAGTAGCCGTGAATCGATTAAGAGGCGCTGTCTGGCAGCATTCCGATTAAATTTACCAATACTTCTTTTCCAATTGCATAAATTTGCTACGTGGCTACGGCGCCCTGTAATTAGCGTTGCCTAGGTCGTGCGCAACTGTTTAAGACCGTGTGGTCCGAGATTTTGGATCAAATGGCTCGCGAGAGCCGAGGTTATTTCTCAGAAAGGAGTTAATGGCGAATTGGTTAGCCACCCTTGGAATTATTAACGTGTGCAAATGGTTAACCAGACTCAATTTAGGGCTAATACTAAGAAAACAAATTGAGAGCTGCGTGTGCCACATCTTTAAGATGAACAAAATCTTTCGCATTGGAGATGAAAAGGTCTGCGAAGATTTGCAAAAATGTTTATTTTATTTACTCGATCAGTTTCAGTGAAATTTCAGTGTGTTTCTGGTTCATTTTGGAAATGCCTTCTGATTAATAATAACACCTTAAAGGTAATTAAGGATATTTTTAGTTTTTCCAACTAATCAACGTTTGCTATTTGATCCCAACAAATCAGCCCAGGTTTTTTTTTTGTTCACTAGCCTGATTAATCTTTACCAATAATTGTTATGCTTAAAGAAAATCAGTAATATCCTCCCAAAAGTATTTCGTAGTCAGTTTTCGTCGTTTTTTATTCTTAAAAAAGCAGGATTTAGGAATTTTTTTTCTTCTTTCTGAACGATTTTTATTAAAGACATTGTTATGTGTCATTCTGCAATGATTAAACTATATTATATGCTTAATTAATGTAGTTTTTGATGTTTTTTTAAAAAAAATAATGTTGAAAAACTAAAAAGAAAAACACGTGAAATGAACGATGCAAATTAAAACAAAGTCTGTCACGCCATTATTCTTTGATAAACGTGAATAATTTGCATCGTTCATTTTTCCAAATTTTTTTTATTACAATATTTTTCGATATAATTAAAAAAAATACATTAACCTAGTTTTAGCATGGCAGAATAAAACATCAAAAGTGTCCAATAAAAACCGTGAATGAATTCCTAACTCCTGCTATTTTAAGAATACAAAACGAAGAAAATTCTGCTTATGCAATTCGTTTGGCAGCCGCCACTGTACTAGAGATGGATTTCTACTGACATAGTAATGTCCTTTCTGTTATAAAAATAAACCAAGGTGCCATTCAAGAAAAGTATTTTCTAAACATGGAACTTGGATGGCTAACTTGTATCATTCTTCCAACATATCATCCATCCTTCATGGTCTAGGATAAAGTTGTCAGCGTTGTACAAACTTCACGTAGTTTCTTGCAACTTGAAAGTTTATTTTTCATTAGGTAAATTAGCTCAAATGTTGCATTAATGTTAGCACGTCGTTAGGGAGTGTCCATGCATGTGCATCTAAAACTCAAGGCTTGTTAAAGCTTGCGCCCTAGTGGTCATCTTCATCTATTCTGGAAATATTGAAGGTTTCTAAAGCGCCGTGATTGGCATCTACCCAGGTTTCTAATAAATTGGAAATGCTGGGTCAGCCCCTTTGCACTTTTACAAATTTGGTTTTTAAATTATTTCAGGAAATGGCGGCTTTGGCCGCCTGATGAACTTTTGGCCATGCCATGAACGCCGCCAGCTGGTGGTCAGTTGAAAAATCGATAAGCAGTGCAACTTTTTGTTGTTGTTGTTGTTGCACTGAAGATAGGCATAGTCCATATAGAAGCAGCATGCATGCACAGAGGATGCTAATTACTGAACTGACCATGTTACGAACGAGAGCTTTCTTGAATTCATATCGATCCACTTTGCATCTGACCAGTGGGTCCTCGTGCAGTTGCGCGTTTGATTAAAATTGATGAGTAGGCTTTCATTTCTAGTTTAAAAATTTAGATAGCCAGATGCAGTGTTCACTGCATGCGCCCATTGCGCTTGTTGACATATTTTTAGCTGACCCCGCAGTGGTCACTTCTGTTAAACTATAGAAAAAAGGGAATCAATTTACTTGCTCCCTTAAGCACATACAATGTCTATATGTGTTGCTTTCGAAAGTTGTTTCATGTCTTAATTGAACATTTTCCCTAAAGGTGCGTTACTCTCGATGGCTACTTTCAGATGGTTGTCCATTTGAGAGTTGTTTTCATCCCATTTCTCTATTCACGTTTTCACGAGCACTCTCAAAAGGCAATCGCAGAGAGTATATTAAATATGGAGTTTTCTTGATGTAGAAACTTGCTACATTTTCGGTCTAGCTCTCGACAGCTACTCTCAAAATTTGAACATGGTTCGTATTTAGTGAGCTGCTACTAGAGAGGCCAGGGCTTACGTGTCCACTATAGTGATAAAATTCGAACAAGAGAGCTCTCTGTTCATTGGCGAGAACTGCTATTGAGAGCATCTTGATAGTTTCTCTCACGTGGAAACGCACCTTTAAAGATTAAACATTCACTTCTGACATCTGCGAAATTTGAATGCTCGTCATATTCTTAAATTATGCTTGTATCAGCAGGGTGTCTGTCCAGCAACCGGGAAAATCGGGAAATGTGCCTGAATTTCTATCATCTCGGAAAAGTCGGGAATTATGCTTGGTGTTCGTATTGTGGCGACCAGTTAATTGACCACGTGCATCTTTAAACGTTGCACGTGCACGCAACATTTTGCTCGTGCATGCAGCACTTTGCACGTGTTGATTTCAAAAAATTGAAGAAGGTTCTTTATTCATTATTGTTCCGAATTTCAATTGAAGAGGAAGCAAAATTCAATTTTGACAAGTAATGTTTACTGTTCCTGTTACAGCTCTCAAATATCCAAATGTATCATTCGATACAAATATAAAGTTTATGCTCTACTATTCATATTTGTCAAATTTTAAAAGTGTGGTAAATTAACTGTTCGCCACAGTATTATAAATACTAGTATAGGCTGAAATTTCATGGAAATATTATCTTGTAAAATATCTGGCTATTTTGATCTTGATTCGTACAAAGGGTTCTTGAAAATGTATAGAATAAGCCTTGGAATCCAATATATCATGCTGTACATATTCTGGACATGCGTTTTACAAATACACATGAACATCATCCACCATCTTAAATATATTTCGTTAAAACAAGATGAAAATACTTATGAGATCAACTTAAGGTTGTTAAATAGCACATGTAGAAAAACATGTCCAAGACGTGGTAGTTTCTCATAAGAGTACCCTTGTCATGTGCAAGTCATGTTTATGGTCGTCGAAATATTAGCTCCTCTTTCTAATGATTTTAAAATAAAAGCTGTAATTGCCGCTTGTTTCTAACAATACTCGTACACGTAAATTTGGCGGTTCTTTTCCAAAAAAAAAATTCAACCCATGTCTCGTGGTAATATTGCGGCGAATACCCATTAGAATAATTAATGTTTTCCTTTTTTCTGTTAAATTATTCAAAAGTTGGGAGCTGAGCTGCACTTTGCTGTTGGGGATTTTACTTTTCGGAGAATCGAGCATCTTCAAAACTCGCTTCTCTTTTTTTTTTCAAAAATTGCCACGATCAAGAGTCGAATTTTTTCCACCGTTGTTTCTCCTAAAATTGAGCGAAATTCCACCATCCAAACATCGATTTTCCATTCGTCGGTGGATCCTCCAATGGCAGAGCTTGAGCTTGCTAGAAGCTGCGGTGAACGCGATCATTTCTTCGATGGCTTTTCTTAATGGCATTTGCTTCGGTTGCTTTATATTGTTTTCTGACGATGCAAATACTTCATTGTTGATGGGAGGCAAGTCGGCAGTGTCTTCCCCCCCTCGGGGGGTGCGACGAGGGACCCTCATCCCTGCATGGGAGTAGTGCACTTATCTCGTACCCCGTCCAGGGGGCCGCCTCAGTGAGCCTGCTAGAAATCAATAGCCGGCCCATGCCGAAGCACAGGCAAAATCCTCGCAAACAATTTCATTTTGCATGCCATTAAAACATCATTAATGCTTTTCATTATGCAAATGCCCCGTTTTTGTGGGGGCTGATGGTGTCTGTCTTGAGAGAAGCCACGGTGGTGCAATGACGCGCATTGGTGTGAGCTGGGGGGGCCATGGGGTAATTATATGGGATGAGGCATTACAATGAACGAGGAGGAGGCTGGCTTCTATACCTTAAAATTTATCCCCGTAGCCTGCTAGTTTATGGCACCGTTAGCTCCTTATCCGAGAGGCTCTCGTGTCATTTAATCACAATTTGATCTTGATGAGGAACGAGGCGGCCATACACACCCAGATCGGTGGTGCGCGCAGGGGGATTCGATCCCCCCCACAGGAAAAACTTCATGCGCTGGATTAACGTGCTATAAATAATGAACGATATTTGCGGAATAAAATTTACATTACAATTAGGCTGAAATTAATGCAATTGACATTTTTTTGAGAAACGAGCATCGCGCTACTTTCATAAGCTTATAGAAGATTACCAGAACTCTGGGAGTCTAGGGACTGCGTCGCCGCGTTCTTATTGGTTGGGGACGGCTCGGTTAATGCCACCTTTTTGCAAAAAGTCAGCTTACAAGAGATAGGATTTCATACGCCGTTAAAAACTGAAGAACAGGAAAATGCACTCTGGACTTATTCGCAAAGACTCGTTGGAAGATTGCACAAAGTTGACCCCAAGATCCTTGCACGTGATCGTTGCAAGGTTTCAAATAAGTTGCTGGAATCTTGTTCTTCACAGTCTTGCTTCTTATCATTTTGGATGTAACGGTTTGCTTAAGTGTGACTTTTACCTGTATCACCTCGTTTGAACTATACTTCAGTACTCTTTAAACGAATAGTAATCAAACTTCACAGCACAGTGGGTTTAGACTTTATATGTATAGATATTGTTTGAAGTTTTTTTAGCCAAACTTTAAACCTTTGCTGAATAGCTTTAACTCCAACTTCACTAATTGACAAAAAAACGATCTGTAGTTAATATTACGAGAAAGGTGTTCAATTCTGCACCGTCTTAAGAGAATGCATATTCTGGAAACTATGCAGTAGGTTATTCTGGGCACAATTAGACTTGCGTAGTCCTGATGTGTTTTTGGAATACCGTTTTCGAATTAAAAATGATAATTTAAGCTAGTTATTTATCTACATTAATAAACGAATTCTTTATTCACTAGTTAGTTCATTTGCAATACAAGTGTATCCACTTCAGCGATCTATAATAATATTCTTAATTAGAGATACATAATGATCTCAAATATTTACAAACTTTTGGAATTATACAAAGTGGAAAAATAAGTGTCTCCACATTGTGTGTGTAGAAGTTTCCATTAGTTTCCACACTCAGTATATTGCTTTAGCTAGCTTGAGCATTACGCTAGCCCCTTTAATGTAATGGGTTGCAAGCGCTGGATTTTGCCACAAATAAGCGAAATGCATAATAATTTGTACTTTTTTATTTCTCCGGCAAAGCAGCTCCTCCTCCACCTCTTCGACTGAGTGAGTCTCTTGTTCGCTGTCAAAAACTATTTCCTCGGCAATTTGACTCAGGTTTAAATTGATAAGTCACGTGATCGCCCGTAATCCTTTTCTCTCTTCAAAGTCGTCTTATGTCGGTCTAATTAACAATAGAAACAATTGTGATGCGCGACGAATGTCATAAAAGCAGTGGCTCTGACTGACAGCGATTTCGATTTGGGAAATTAAAATTCGCTTCACACTGGAATTCAACATCTGCAGTTTTTTACGTCTCATAAAATATGGACGTTTTCGTATGAGTTTTGAATCCATACATTATTGTATATCTCCAATGTGAGAACTATAGATACTTGTTGGTATTTATTCCAAAACGTCATTGGTTGTTCCAGCCCTTCGCTTATGTATTCTTGAGGAAACCTAGTACACCAACTAGTACTGCCATCAATATCATTGCACTATTTATTCATGTAACATTCCGTTTCAATGTTGAACTGTTTCAGTATCTAAATACCCAATTTCTGTTTGTTTCAGGAGCGACGAGAGCGAGAACAGCAAGATCTGGAACTTGCCAAAGAAATGGCTGATGATGATGAAGATGGATTTCAGTGAAAGTTGTCCTTTCAATTATTTAAACTGATTGAAGGTGGAGGCGAATCATAAAAAAAAGATTGTTGGGGTGAGTGCATGGGGCGACAGTTTATCTAATTTTTAACAATGGGATTATTTTGACTGTTGTTCCACCATCACATTTCCAAAATCTGATACGTGACAATGAAAACTATACTTATATAAACTTTATATAATTGGCGACTGAATTTCGTTTTGCTCCAGTAACTTCACCCAGAAAATAATGGAGAACAAATTAAATCATCCATTTTTATGTATCTCCTAGTTTTTAGGGTTCTCTTTTTTTCCTCCTTCAAATTGCGATCTTTCATTGATGAAGACTATTGTAGTCTCAAGATTGGCACATTTACTAATAAACAATTTTGTCCAATTTCATTTGTCATTATACAAAAACTGTTTTTGATTTTTACCTGTTCTAGCTTCTAAATTCCAAACCGTTATGTTTTGATGGCAATTTTCTCAAACTTTATGCAATTAGCAAAATTTCGTTGAACTCGCCCAATTTATTGATTCAAATTTTCACAACCTATGTTGTCATAAATTATGGCAAAAGGGTAAAATGACTTTTTTTGGCTTCGAGAGTTATTTATTAACGTAATTATTATATTGATAGGTAAAAAGTTGACTAAGGTTAATGGTGCATACAGTAAGTAAGTCATCTTTATTTTTCATTTCACCAAAAAAGGACTGCCAAAAAGAAATTTTTGTTTGTATAATGTAAGTAATGTTCTATAGGATTCTGGCAGTTTTCATGTATACAAAGTCCTGTGTTGCTCAGTTTTTGGGTGGGTCGATCAACATAGTAATTGTATACACTATATAGAAAGTTATCATACAGGAGACTTATTCAAAACCAGAATTTTCTTTGTTTTATTAAAAAGATTGACAAATACTGTCTTAGGGACCCGAGACTTATTTTTGCTTATGACAGCCTATGTTCACCTAGTTAAAAACCATTTCAGTTAGAAACAAAACAGCTTTTCAAAAAAAAAACCTTCAATATTGTTACCATATTTTGAATTTCTTCAGTCAAAATAATTAAAATTCATTTAAGAACATACATTTAAAACGATAAATCTTTTTTTTTAAACAAACAGAAAAAAAATGAAATTTTGTGAAATTTATAATACAAAACTTTTGTAAATTTTGGTACTATATATACAGGTGCTTCCTTCTAGCTTATTTTTCTACAATTCCATTTTCCAGCATATTTGTACGTGTTTCCATCCGAAGTGTTGGGCTCATCTCTTCGCCATTGGATTTCTATATTAGTTTGGTTTACAACGAACAGATGTCGAAATAAAAGTAAATGCTGCTCCATTATTATTATTATGATCATCATTTTACGTCCTTATCCATTACTAAAATAATGAATCCGAGAATGATTATTTTAACGATTATTCTAGCAATGAATAAATGCGCATTGGCGGCACTAGCCTGGGAAATTGGCGGGTTTCTTGTTGCGAAGGCCGGGTTAATCCCTTAGAAAGAAATTCACGTTTCTGCGCTAATTAGTCGCAAATTTCGAGCATTATTTTGCGCAATAATATCGTTTTTGTGCAGTCATTTGGTCCGTATTTGCCTTCCTCGTCTTGGCGTAAAAGCTTTAGCAGATACGCTCGTCGACATTTAAGTGCACTTGTGCATAAGTAAGGTATAAGTACAAATTTAAGATGTGAGGAAATTTTGTTGTATGATTTGATGGAGCCATATTAACTACCACCCTCCAATTTAAATCTCTGCTCGGCACCCCCGTCTCCCCCCTTCGCTCCTTTCCTATAACAAGACTCTTCAAACCCCTTGCGCGTCGATTTTCACCTCATTAAAGTTGTCTAAATCTTCACTCCTCGTGTTCATCATGTTTAATTTACTAGACATTATATTTTCTGTAAAATGCTAGGGGGTACGTGCTCAAAGTTACGCCGCATTTCTAAAGGAGGGGGGGGGGCCTTTCTTGCATTTTCCTACCCCCCTTTTTAATGCGGAGGAATATCTGAACATTCACTCGGCGATTGATGGCCGCCTTCTCACCAACCAATTAATCAACCAACATTGGGTAGGCACAAACGGAACATCATGGACATAGCTCTGAAATTCCAACAAGGCCTAAAAGCCCATTTCGCCACTTATCTCAAAATGCTTATTAACTTATCGTTCTCGTCACCCCATCATGTTGATCGTGGGATCAATTTAATCGTGATCTGGGCATCTTAAGCACACAACCTTAGCTGGAGATCAAACCATTGGGACTAGGGCTACTAGGCTCATAACATAAAATTGTAGGGCATGACATAGTGTAGTGATTCATAATGTGGCCTTTCAAAGTTTTCAAGGTTCCACATTCAAACCCAATACGAATTCAACCCGACGACGAACCTGGGAGTGAACCATGACCTAGAAAGGTGGACCAGTTAGTACAATAGTCTATCCACTTGCAAGTGACACCTGCCTCTAAACAGGTATTGAAAAAGAATTCCCCTTACCTTAAACTGTTGATGCTGACCTGCTGTTTGCATGGGTAAAAATGGTAAATATTACAATGATAATACGTGAATGTGCGTGAAAAAGTGCGTGTTACAATCGTTGAAATACGAAAATTTCGGGAATTATTCTGTTTTATGAAAGGCCGGTTTTCATTAAAATTAAAATTTTCTTGTAAAATGAAGCCATATAACCGCTATATATTTGTAGAAAACGTTTTCAAACTAGCATTACTACTAGTCGCTATGTCAATGCTTCATTGCAGTCATATATTTTATGTGAAGCCAGATAAATCATTTTTAGGAAGTTTTATAAAGGTTTTTGTACGAAATTCTGGTTATTACCAATTAAACATATTTAATGGTAGTTATCTTTAATCAGCAGGCCATTAACTTTAGAATAAATGTAGAATGGCGGTATAACATGATTAGCTTATCTATCCTTTAGTATAGGAGAAATTCCCTTATGAAACGAACGAATCCGATGGACTTTTATGTTAAATTAAATTTATTTCAGCGTGGTTTTAGCCTACGTTTATTTCCCATTACGCCACATATACTCGTGCGATCGATTATACTTTGATTTTGAGTAAATTTTGGACCTTAAAATGTTTTAGGCCAAGCATTTCCATATACAATATCAAGTGGGAAAGTATAAGCCTAAGATGGAATTTTCAAAAGGGAATTGAATATATTAATTTCTCCAATAAATTGCGGTTGCAGTTTTCGGTTAATGTGGCTCAAAATGACATCAACGAGGTTGGGTTCAATGATTGAGGAATTAGCAATGGTAGGAATTGGGTGACTCGTCTAGACAGGTTGGGATTAGAATCGGTTAATTTGGTACGAAATTACACGAACATACGGTCCGAAAGAAATGACATGAATTAGGGCAGCCACTTTTACGAAAGCAACGTGGGCAAGCTCAAAGGCTTAAATTATTAAAATTGAACTACTAACCAATAACCATATACGGATGAATTAAGTTACATCCCGCTTTTCTAATTCGGATGCATATTAAAGGTGCGCCGAATGTCTGCTTTAATGGATTTTTAAAACAGAAAATTATAGTTTTTATTTTGTATAAATTCGGACCTTGAATCTTATGTGCTAACACCCCCAAAAACACCACCTTTGTGACTTGATAGCTTGAATGTTAATAAAATAGTTGTTATTGTAGCGGTTGTGGGGAATGTAAAAATATTACCGTATTTCATCCATTATACGATGCACTTTTTTCCCATAAAAACATCTTGATAAACTGGGTGCGCCTTAGAATCGCGAGTGTCTTAATCTATGTGTACTGTCCAGGTGATAATCGCCGGATTATATCCATCGACTTGGAAACATCGTTGTTACTTATCTGTATACATATGACCAAAAAACTTATATAAATAGATCCTGAAAGCTCCTTTCCCATTTAGTGTGTCCCCTGTTGTTGTTGTTGTTAGGTAATTGGAATGATAAATTGTAAAAGATTATACATATATTTTCTAGGAAACTTTTTTTTCGAACCAAAGCTTTTTTTTTGCTGCTGGTATACTAAAATTAAAGTGCATCAAATACAATCGATGGAGTCTTATCATTGATGAAATATAAGGTATATAGCCCCACGAGGCTGACATATAATACCAAATGTTTCAGCTATAGATAATAATGTTGATATAGGTTTGCTCATATGCTTTAGGATCAGGGTGAATATAAGGGCTCGTATCGTTGCGTTTTAATAATGGGGGTGGTCCTCCACCTGTACCGTCGTTTTTTTATTGTCAAGTCTCCCCATGTGAGCACACAAAAAAGCTTATTCATATTTAAAAAAGGAGGTCAGATATATGGATTCGACATGTGGGGTCAGGCCATTGAAAAACGTTTTTTCCCTCAACACCTGTGGTTATAAGCGTGCAAGAGGCACATTCAAAAATCCGCACGCACGAGCCGAATATTGATAAAAAAAACCAAATGAAGGCTATTAGTTTTTTAGCAGCAGTTAATACTTGTACTTTTTTTTAGTCGAAAGCAAAGTATAATTTTATTTGAAACATTAGCACGCAAATGAAAATACGGTGCATTTTTTATAATGGATCACATTGAAAGACATGAAATGTGGGCCCTGTTATGTGGTTGGCTGGGTCCATTAAGGCAGGGTATTCGTTCTGAACATCTAGTGGTCTAATTAACTCGAATTTTATCTGAAAATTAAATGAAAATTACATTTTTTTTTATTTTGGCACTGCAGTTGACGGGCCCTTGAGCCATCCTGATTGAACCCAGAGGATGATTGGTTAAGGGGGAGAACCCTTTAATTCGAAGTTTATAAAACTAATACTATTAATAAAATACACATAGTAAAATATTTCATTGGTAATTATTTATATGCTCTTCATTAGTAATTTGAAAATTTACATTTTGAATCCTTATTTTGTTTAAAATAATTTCTGAATTAAGTGTCCGATGTCGTGATCGATTTTTGTTGCTAAAAATGTTCGCTGATAAAGTTTAGTAGCAATTTCATCGCCTGAAACCGCCGGTTAAGCCGGAGAGACGGTTTAAAGACAGGTTTTTCAATAATGGCAAAAAAGTTTCTATTCATATATATATATATATATATATATAGCTAAAAATGTACAGAATGGGAATTATAATGGAATGTAGTAAATTTTGGACAGGCAACAGATTGATGCTTTCTCAGAAAGTGATTGATTTATGTAATCCGAGTTTATGTATACAAGCCACTCTGGCGCAACAGTCGCTAGATGGGTTATTAGCAAGAGCGCCGTTGTTTCTAGGCAGTCATTACAAGTTTAAGGGGGATTACAACCCTATCCCTTTCAATGGGTAAATTTGCAACGACACTCACAGCCAAACACAAGGAGATTAAATAAAAATAAAAATTCTTTAAAATAGCTTGATGGATCAGCAAGTGCATCATATTGTTGTTTTTTTCACTTTGAAGTGGTAATTTTTTTTAATTAATAAATAAGTTTGAAAAATGTCCGTTAATTTGCACATGCTGCCAGCACGTGCAGCATGAGAATGCAAATTATCGGACATGTGTATTCCATGTTACAATTTTATTATACTAGAATGTCAAGGTAATCTAAACACCTGAAGAAAAACGTTCGAAATACTGCTTATTTATACAGCGTTAATGTAATATTTTACCTACAAGCATATATAGCCACATAGAAATGTCAATTTTAGAAGACTATGATAGTTAAATATTGTATTCCAATATTTAATAGAAACTTTTTATTCAGTACGACAGGTGGAAAATACACGGTATCGCGAATGCAGTTCAATTTCCTTTGGCTGCCGATAGAAGGCGCTGACACTCGAGTCGCGTGGCAGGCCAATGTTAGCAAAAAAAGCATCTCTACAAGTTGGGCAGGTTGATGCTGGGTGTAGAGTATAATTCGTAAAGTAAAGTTAATTCGCGTTCTAGGTTTGTAGTGCAACCCTGTATAAAATGCACCCCAAATCGCGCCTCCAACTGCTGGCATATCGGGAAGAAGTATAGCTATCGCAGCATCCTATTATCAGCGCACGGTTGCCCGGATGTAATGGACAGACGACGAGCAACCCTTTTCGCCCATGCACCAGCTCGAACCGTGCACCACCGTCTGCTGCAGCCTGCCTCCCCTTCTTCCTTGTTTGTTGTTTGTTGTTGTTGTTGACTTCGTCTCCATTCGCAACTCGGAATGTCGCTGGACGGGCTGGGGCTTGGGGAGCCTCTGGTCACGGGGCCTCCGCCATCCCACTAACCCGTTGGCCTCCACTGCCAACGCCATCGTCCATTCTTAGCACGGGTCACGCGTGTTTTTTTTTTGTTGTTGCCACGACTATACACGGGCACGTGGGTGGCCCTTACGCACGTGATAGTGACCGCTACGACCCTTGACCAACGCGTGTGGAACTAAACACCGTTCTTGTTGTCATCCCAACCTCCACCATCGAACAACACACGTAGCTTCTGGGAAGTTAATTGGAAACTTACTGCCAGTGCCAGCAACAGGTAAGCAGAAAAAAACACACCATTTACAACGGTTAAAGTCATAGTGTAGACTTATATTTGGTACGTGGTGGTGTATGTAGAACGAGGAATAAACATATTGTTTTTTGTGTACGTGTTAATAATCCGAAGTTTACCCCATAAAAAAAAGTTTCACCACCCCCAGTGAAGTGAGCCAACTTTTGGCATCTATTTTGTGGATTTTTTGTGGTTGTAAGCTCTAATCTAGGCACAGTTTATTCTCAACGTTTGGCAAGGGTATAAAGGGGTAGCGCTTTGCAGATAAACGGATATATCTAAATAGAATGTGGGCAATTAAGACACGTTTTTGTAAACGTTATAGTAATGGAAGCAGTGACGTTTGCGTCGTATTTCTACGCAGCCCACATTATGCATAATATATGTAAAAACGTCACTAGGATTTTGTGAGCATCAGTCCACTCACAGCTTCCCTTTCCCTCCATCGCTACTTGCTGTTCAGCATCCTTTCCCCCTGGGTTGCAGCGCAAGGGGGAGGCGTTTTTATGACACGGCGCTTTTGCTAACGGTGTTTTTAATGCCGCCTTCGCCTCTTGCGCATGGACCCGTCGAACTTGGAAAATAGGCCTATTTTTGCGTCTTGCTGTCGATGAAATACAACGCGTTGTGTTTAAATCGATATTTGATGGGTTTAAGGGCCGATTTGTTTTTCCGCATTTGACACTGGCGTTGCGTATGATGCCGTGTTTTTAATGAGCGACTGACTATATGAAATTCCATCCGTTTATATGTTGTTGGTTGAAAATTAAAACTAGGATATCGGATTTGAGTTTTTTATTAATAAAAACTGCTTGATAAAGTCATGTTTTATTTCAACCTATAACTGCTATAGCTGAACAATTAATTGTTTAAAAAATAAACATTAAATAAATTCCTATTCGGTGTCTATGGTGACTAAAAGCAACGTAATTAAAATCAGGTTTTTCACCTATGTATAAGAATTTTGTTCAACTTGCCAATGTGTTATATAGATTTTTAATTTATAAATCGATAAAGGTGTGATTGTATGTTTACGTTTATACCAGTATATATATATATATATATATCAAATATTAAAAAAACAAAAATTGCGTGAAGTTGTACCAAATTATATTCTGCATGCACATAGTACCGAACTCCGGTTGGCACATTGAATGTATATATACATATAATGAGCAATTAAATTAATTTTAAAACACGCAGGATAATTGTAATGGAAAAAACTTGTATGCATATATAATGTTATTAATATAGTTTGTAGTATCAGTGTTTATCAATATATTTTAATACTAAATCCAGAATATGTAATTTGCAATTAAAAACAGGTCTAATCAACGAATTAAAAATGTTCAGTCGTTTTGTACTCTTGATATGTAAAGTTTTAAAATTCAGATACCTAGTATATAGGAATTTGGTGTATACAGTTTACCATATCAGAAATGGATTTTGATAACGATTTCCATGGAAATTTGACTCGTTATCGTGGATGAAATAATTAAAATGGTTAAAGAAGTCTTGGCCGAACCAATAAAAAGGTCATAAAATAAAATAATCGTTAATGTCTCATGCAGGTAGATAGTTTTGTGTATACATTTCATTGTTGGCAATTAAGCATGGAGATCGATGACGTGCACATGTAAATAGACCATGTATGAAATCAATTCATAAAATCAATGTATTAATTTGAATGGATACGATTTTAATGATGTCTGTGTTCTCATTAGTTTTGTCATCTAAGTTTTTGAGGTGATTTCCGAGACCTTTGGTTCATAAAATTTCATCTTTGCCTTTGGAATTTGCACCATTATATATGGCAATAAGAATATTTTTAGGGCCAGCATGAGTCACAAACCATTGGTCAATTAAACATGAATTTTGTTAACCAGTTCTCATCCGCAAAATGATTTCAACAGTATAATTTTTACATCATAAATGTATGGTCGGCAATTTAAAATCAATATACTATGTAATACGGGCCCTATTGCCTTAGGCCTTATCGGGGCCTATATTTTATAGGACCACACAATTCGTTGTTTACGCATACAAACTGAGGCAGCCAGATTGTCGGGGTAGTGTGGAATCATTTCACATGTATAGTTAATTATCTGAAAATTGTGTAGTTTGTATATTCAGAAAGGGCCTTAACATATAGGCCTATACCAAGGCTATACACTGCATAATCTATATCCGCTCGACCCATTAACCTATAATACACAATATGCGGTAATTGTACATGTAATATGTGTGATGGAGCATACGACTGCTTTATTTTTATTCTTGTGTTACACGTTTAAGATGCCCTTTCATCACATTCTCCTGTGAAATGTATAGCCTGTGCGGATGTGTTTAAATATATATATAATAACAATAAGGATTTTTTAGGGTGCTATCATACAGAACCCAAGCATTACAATGTATAAAATGCAGTATATACTCGCATTGCAAGTGGGTAATATAGGCTTAAACGCAAAGGGCCCTTTATTCGGTTGGCTGAAACATATATAGAGCATAAAATTTCCCTGTTAACTCCAATATATCAGGGTAAGCTTTTCAATTCATTCACATATGCGTGCACTTTACACCTCCAATTTCTCCACACAAGGCGATATTATATAACCCCAGGTTAGGGTAGCATCGTTTTTTTTGTTGTTTTTTTAACACCACTTATAGTCACTGATCCCTTTTCAGTTTTTTTATAAAGGGCCTCTATGCAGTCCCCTATGCATGAAACTGCAGGGTGGATCCTTCTTCTACCCGCGACCTATATATTTATATATATATATGCTACAGTCAATGTGTCAAGCTAGCCAATTTGTAAAATGACTGACCTAATCAGTCATTTTACAA